>JALBCR010003974.1:0-65711 GCA_030710515.1 Abscondita cerata | reverse complement strand
ATCAGTATGCTTCGTTCAGTTACGTATTCAGTCCAGTGCTAGAACGGAGCAGCCCACGGACCGAAAATCAGCCCTTTATCTACCGATGCCATATTGCTACTTTCTGTTTCTGAAAATATCTCATAATATCCTGCAACTCCATAGACTAACTTTCAAGAGCTGCAGTCTAATAACTAATGGCAATCAACGTACTTACTCTTGTTCAGAAATCAGTAGCTTCGATAATTTTTAAGTGCAACTTCACATTTAAAAGAAGTCAGAGATCGAATGACTCCGCAGACAATACCCACAAATCAGTCAATTTAATCCTTGTGTTCCTAAATCATCTCGTTCTCCCACAATGGATCCCAAATCTAAAATAGATAATATCAAAACAGTCCACACTTTTGGTCTCTGTCGATAACAGGAAGCGCTTAAGCGAGATCGTTCATAGTGAGTCGAGTATGAATGGAAAGTAAATCCCAAACATACTCCAAAACATTTAAGAACTATGTAGTTAACTTTTCAAACATCCAGAAGTCTGATGATGTTTACTAACCCTAAAATTCGCAAAGCTTCCTTACAAAGCAATGGGCCGGGAGCCAACCTCCTGCGATCTAAAACCAAAAGTAAATAAAATAAATAAATAAATAAAACTACCGGAAGTATAGCCCTATGTTTAAAGAAAGCGGAAGACTAGTATTCCAAGAACAAGGTATGAACCTAACTGAAGCCATTGTTACGGAAAGATTTAACCCACCCACCGATGATATCCCCTATTTTAGAACGCACCGAAACTGCTCTACGAAGAAATCTTTGGAGTTCGGTCCGCTGACGACAGTAAACCTATGGCGGATCACAAGCCACCTATGAGATGTTTTCTTTCATATTGTTATTGAAGATGGACAATTTCTAATCCAAGAGTTGGAAGAGATAGCAGTTGCTAGCATCAAACATGTCGATGCTGTCTATCGTCCATAATCCATTATTTTTTTTTTTGGGGAGATATAACCTAACCTTCGTTTAGAACCTTAAATTTCGCCTACTACTTAAGGACTGGGACGTGAAAGACCCTAATTAGATGCCTATGATTTGCCTCCTTCACCTTTCAACGACTCTTACATCGGGTACTGGAAAAGCTGTTAAACCACAGTCTCCTCTGCTTGACATAAAAATCAGAAAGGATTTATAAGGGAGTGGATGGTAGGTTTATTATCTCCATGATCCTTGAATGTTACCTAAAGAAACAAGAACAATTAAGGTAAAACTTACAACATTACCTCGCTTGACATCTCTAAATCCTTCGACACAGTCTCGCATAACTCTATTGATAGGACCCTGGATAAATGGGACTAGATCTTCACATCCAAAAATACATCATGCAATCTTTGAGCGGATAAACAATAACTTTACGACTGAGACATAAACATTCCCAGGCCTATAAACATTTTAAGACTCGTCAAACAAGGAAATCTCATTAAACTCAATTGTATTAAAGCCGTGCTCGAGTGAACTTTACAAGATCTTAACGGTTATCAGCCAGGCGGAACGATTGCCCTTTCCGTGAGTTCTTAAGGACTATGCTGACGATCTAAATCTGATATATGAAGAAGCGCTAAATAACCACACTGAGATAAACAAATAACAACAAATTTTTGTGAAAAAATGGTGTTTTCGTCAATTTACCTAAAGAATTTATTATTGAATCAGCATACTTCGCGTAACTGTTTTCGATAACGGCAAGTGGAAAGATTTAGATTTATCTTCTATGCAACCAACCATACACGAATCTTGTTATCAAAGGAGCATGAAAAATTTACTGTCATGTCAAAATCACCTTATCAAAAAAACTTTTATGATAGCTCGGTATAAAGTAGTGCTTACATTAAAGTTTAATTTATTCTATATTTGAATTTTGTGTTGTAGATAAACTTTCGTAAAATCAACATTTACTGTTAAATATATAGTTTCACACAAATACTTCGAAAACACCTACGTTGGTGAAGTCGTTACTAAAAAAAAATAAAGTTAAAGGTTAATAAATTCGAATTAATTTTTAGCAGCATTTCAATAAAACAAACCCCCCTTGTGAAAATAATAATTTCTGCAATAAATTTCAAATTTCCCTACTTACTCGTGTTTGCGTTTATATTTATTTGGGATTCGATTGATCTCAAATTACCTGCAAACAAGGAAAACATTAATTTAAGCATACCAAAATAAAAAAGTATTATTACAAACTAAACAATAGAATTATTTGTTTTAGACTAAATAAATAAAGTTTAAATAATTAGTTAATCTCAGATTAAGCATGTGTGTATGTTAATGTGTAAACAAGTACAGACGAATTAATTTATAATATAACCAACTTAAAGTGATTTACTTTGATTTGTGTATTTTGATTTAGTAATTACAATTAAAGGTTTACATTTTGCAGCATTAATCGGTACAAAAATTATAAGAGTAACACTATACAAAATTAATCCAATAGTAGTATGTTGTTTTAAAGGAAAAACCTTATAGATCAGTTTACGATAAGAATAGGGTTGACGTTAAACTCATAATTTCTTACCGCCAATATTACATTGAATTTCCATGTTAAGGCTATTTGTAAACTAGGGGAAAATTTCAAGATTTCTAGTAGGCGGTTCACTATTTTTATTTCTTGTTACATAAATGGCTATTTGTTGTTTTTTCTGTTTCTAAAACTGTTTTAAAATGAACGTCACGTACAAAAACAATTGACATCGCCAATTCAACAATATATTATTTGTATCTAATAATATAATATCAATCGGCCAAGTCTGGCCTGTTGCGCTCAGAAAAATTCGCCCGCGGGTACATTCATTTCACAATTCTTTAAGAGTTTTTAGTATTTATCGTTTATTTAATGTTAATTTTCTCATTGATTTTTAAGTAAGAAAATTAAAAAAAAAAAGTTTGGTTGTCAGAAGGGTATGGTATATATCTCTAGCGCAGGAGGTCAGAGTGGGCTTATAGGAAATCCATTTTTCTATTGGTTTACGTTTTAATTAAATTAAATACAACGAAAACGAAAATAAAAAAAAATGAAACTCCTGCGACATAAATAATAATGTTAGCTATATGTTTGTGCAAAATCAGGAAAACATTTCTAAAAATAAGCTTGAGATAAAATTTACATAGCTTTATAGATCCTTAATACAAAATGAATTAAAGTAACTTTATCTACGACCACTACTAATAAAATGACAAATTAACTCACGGCTTGCTCATCTTTGCTATGACGCATTTTACATGTACCCGTTGTGTTATGTGTAAGCAAAACTTCCTAAAAATTATCCGTCCACCTTCCAGAACTCCGAACACATTCAGCTTAAATCGATTTAATATAGTATTTTGAATAAATAGAATTCTGTAAATTGTCAATACAACAGTGGTCCAAAAAAAATCGGGGGTTATGTTTCGTTAGGAAATTTATCCACAGAAAAATAAACTATACAGAAACTCCACTCGCAGATTTTTTGTCATTGAATCAAGCTCGGGCATCCCTCCACGCACATAATTAATATAGCCGATATAACTTTTTTGTTTTATTAGTTATTCTACAATACCCTCAAGCAAGCAACGCCATGTGTTATTTGGAAGTGCCGGGAAAATTGTGTGAAACAATTACAACTTCTTTAAAGTACCAATTCAGATAATACAGTAATTACATAACATTTTTTATTTGGTTGATGCAACCCATAACACCTAAACTTTCTTCTTAATCTCAGATGGTCATTAAAAGCGACCATTAGATACTTCAGGAAAAAAACATCTTACTTAAGTAGAAAAATACCAACAGTTCCAACTGTAGCGGCATGTGTGTGTTAAGTGCAAAGCGCTAACTAAGCGATGGCTTTATGCTTGTAAGACACGTTGCCGATAAAGCCAAGTACGTGAGTTACAAGCATTAAAGCTATCGCTTAGATAGCGCTTTGCGCTTTAACACACACATGCCGACCACAGTTAACTGTTGGCATTTTTCTTCAGTTTATACTATTCACACTTGACCAATGTTTACAGGAGATGTAGCAAGACACACATTTTACTTATCTTACTTAATATAACAACATGAAATGTGTATTATACTTTTGTTCATACATAAATCGATCACTAATTATTAAAAAATCAAGACGACTAATTATAATACTGGTTGATTCTTAAGATTATACTTCTGTATCTAGATGAAACTTGTGTACCTACATGCATGCTTCACCCCATACTCGTAAAGAAGGTGGCAATGAGAAATGCTATTTTGAACTGATATTACTGAACTAGTTGCTAATTTCGAAAGTGCATTAGTGAGAAGGAACGGAAAAGTTTGTCGAAGAAGACTACATAAATAAGGAACATAATGGACAACTTGTTTTATCCTTATCCTCATTTTTACATTAACCATAAATCATGCAATGTCTGTTACGAACAATCTTGATATATATTTTCAAAAAGTAGGACATCGAGAATGTTACCGCAAATGGAACACGTGAAATAGTAAACATGAACTTATGGTAATAAAAATTGCATCAATATCAGCTAATTGAAAATTTACCGATGTAAAATATAGGAGTTGCGGTCATAACCTGGGTGCAGTCTCACGTGGGACATTTGGCGCTAGAAGACTGTGTCTTAGTCGAAGCAACGTCAAAGAAGCTTTAACTATCCTTTTTTTTTGTTAACTGTAAGTACATACATGTGTTGTAATTTTGTTGGAATTGCTTGCAACTTTAACGTAGATTGTAATTGTTTGTAATATAGCCACCGTAGAATTTAATTTGTTTAAGTAAAGATATTTATGTGTTGTATATTTTCGTTTAATTATTTGTTTAGTTTTCGTTTAGTTTTTTCTTTGTGACAAAATCATAATTCGAATGGTGAGTTCTTCAATGATATGACGATTTCTTCTGATTCAGAAGTTTAAATTGATATTTCCTTTGCTTAGTAATTTATAAACAACAAAGTATAAGACATGTGAAAATACCTTGGCTCCCTTCGTAAATAAAAAAAATTACAAATTCTAGAGGTTCAGGGATGGGAGGTATAGGGGCAAAGGAAGGAGTGGCTCAACAGAAGTACGAAAGAGTGTAGTCGAAAAGTGGAAGGAGGCAAAATTAAAAGTAAGGGATAGGGGTAGATAAAATTACAGGGCTAAGGGGTAGAAATTTTTGGGAAGTGAAAATTTGGAGACAGAAAAATTTTGGTGAGAAAATATTTTGGGAGAAAAAACGTTTGGGGGGTGTTGAAGAGGATTAAATATAACGGGCAGAAATTTTTGTGCAGCAAAACTTTCAGTGCAAAAATTTAGATAGAGGATGCTAATGGAAAGATGTGAAACGTTGGTAAGCGATTGGAAAAAATGGTACAAAAGAATGATGGGACGGGGATGGTCGTAGATTATTACTTATGTTAAGGCCGCGTTATTAGCCGCTACGGCAAAAATAGTACTGCAGATTCATACTAAGCGCGATAGACGATGGAAACATAGGTGGCAAAAATAAAAACACAGATTTCAGGTAAGTATTCCTCCAAAAATTAATTTATTAAATAAATATAGTCTTGTATAATCCATTCTTTTTTTATATTGTTTGGCCATCCTACCTCCACAAAGAGGGTCCTACAAAACCATATTTATTTAATAAGAACACAGATGTTTTTTACTGAAATTTCTCAAAGTAAGCAACCGTTTAAAACGTAACATATATGAAAATCCTGATGCTTAAGTGACGTTTGGTGACGTCCGTAATGACGTCATGAAACGTTAACTATTTTGTATACGCAGAAACTTTGAATATGTAATAAGACATCATATGTAAGGTGATTATAAAAAAAGAATATTCGACAAATTGTTATTAATATATTAATGGAATTCATAATATATATGATGTAGATACTATCTGAATCACGAAAGATGAGCCCTACGTCATCACTGTTGGAAACTATCAAATACACACGCTCAATATCAGTATGTGCTTTTGTACAATCAAACAAAGATGAATGATTATGAGAACGCGAGAAAGAGAAAAATATAATTTCCCTCTCTTTATTTTTTGTTACCAATTCTGACTTCAGTTGTATTTTATAATAAATATTCCTGTTTTACCGACCCTGTGTTCGACAATTATAACCACGGTGTAGAAACTTAAATTACCCAATTTCGGAATCAAGTGTTACTATTGTGCCGCATTTTAGAGGCGCTGCTGGTTTGAGTGAGAAGTGAAGCGAGATATTTAAATTTATATGATTTGTGCACTCAGAACGGAAATGTAAAGTTAATTGCTTGGAGATTAGGTTTATTAATCTGTCATTTATTCTAGTAAAAATGATTAAAAGAAACTAAGCTTGTCAAGATAATATAATTAGTACCTATAGTGTACACGATCAAGCTACTACAAATGTTGTTGCCATCAGTACTTAATTGATAGATCAAAAGCACAATAATCTTCAGTGGGTCGTCAAATGTATCAAAAGTAATTTTGAAGTAAAATGGACAAAACGTCATTTCTTTGTTTGATAACCGACATCTTTTAAAAGATGTACGCAACCATTTTTAACAACAAATTTATAAAAACCAAAATAGTGAAAAATGTATGCAAAATGATCCACATTTTTAATGTTATAAAATTGATTTACTATTTCGGACAATTCAGAATAATAGAAAGAAATTAACTGGCTTCCAGCTTATATCATTAGAAATAAATGTCATGCTGCTCACAGGTATTCTAACAACCAAGAGCATCTGGCATTACAAGAATAGAAACCTTGACAGTAAGTAAAAATTATTATTTTCCTGTAATTTTATTTTTATCTATTGTAGTTGATTTAAAAGTTCAGATGGTTTAATGGCGGTGTCCGGAAGATTCAGCAGACACTGCAAATTTACTTATACTTTTTCGAGGTTTGTTCGACAGTGTCAATGGAAGCAGGAATGCTCCCATTTGTGGAAAGGCGTTGTAATTATGTTCTGCGCTACTAAATGATCACCACATTTGCAATTTTGAAATGATGCAAGTAGATTTTGAATATACAGGGTGTCCAGAAACTCTCCTGACAAGCAGACCGGAGATTCCTCAACAATTTTAAGACAATTTAACCCAATTCACCTGGTCCGAAAAGCTTCCTAAGGGAGCTAGAGCTCTTTGAAGATGGCGCCTGGTAAAGTAAAAATTAAAAGATAAACTTCGCGGACTGACAACAATTTGACAATGAAAAACGTTAGGTTTTACTTTTGTTGGCAGTTCAGAGCCAACTAGATGACCAAAAATATAAATTTAACTTTAATGACAAAAAAAACAAAAAATTTTCAATCCATTTTTCTAGAAAACGGTGTATCCTAATGACTTAAAGTAAGAGTACGTTTTAGTACTAGAATACCTGAAAATTTAATAATCTAGTGTCACAAATGCTTAAAAGTTAAAGACAAAAAGTTATGCGTTAAAATAACCGTTGACCTACCCAAAATGGACGCCTATGACCGGTACTAGAAATTCGCAATTAATGGAATCGATTCATCTCTGAAGGCTAAACAAGCATACCAGTTTTTGCTTTTCTAAGTAGAAGCGTTCTGGAGGTATTTAAAAAATATGTTACAAGGCGCCATCTTCAAAGAGCTCTAGCTCCCTTAGGAAGCATTTTCGGACTAGGTAGAATTGGGTTGGATTGTCTTAAGATATCTGAGGAATCTCCGGTCTTCGTTTGTCGGGAGAGTTTCTGGACACCCTGTGTTGCATCTTACGGGTACAATTATTATTATTTTTTATGTGTAATACATTCCAATATAAATTAGAAACAAAATTTTGTATCGGTTTTTGATTTTGATAATTCTTGCCCAATTTATTGTTTCTACATTAGGAACAAAATATGGTTTTATCGATAATGCTTCAGTTGAGTGGTAAAATTCTTGTATGGCGTCAATCACTGCTGACGTTTCCTCCAAATTAGGGACAGATAAAAGACTTACCCAAAGAGAGGAGTAAGTATGAAACTAGCTAGCAATGGGTTAAGTTGAGATAAAGGATGTGTTTGCATCCAAGAAGTTTACATGGTACTTATATACAATGTAGTGTAAAGTATGGAATAAAATTAATTAAATTTTTAATCATATTTTTATGCAATTTTCCTCGGACAGGTCAATTTTTATTTTTAAATTCCATCTTTTGGTATAAATCAACCCTTTCTATCTCCACAAGTGGCGGCACAACAGGGGGCAACTTGAAAATTTTAAATAGCAATGAGGGTCAAAAGTTACATTTTTCGGAAAAACCATTTCATCCTCTATGCAGCAATTTAAGCATCTTCAGCATCGGTTAAATCAAATTAATAGGTACGGATTGAAGTAAATTATTTAGAAATTGCACTGCACATAATGATTTGAAATATGTCAGTACTTGCAGACTTTTGTTTAGATCCAAATCTCTTCAACCGTTCATTTTAGCACCATAAAATGTTATTACTTTTTGACCAAAATTGAATAGAAAAAAAAATAATAGAAAATATTATTTTCTCCGGTGGCGTAAAAATAGGAAGGTAAAAGTTCTTATATTAGCGCGCCACTGATTAAATTTTTGACAACTTAGTTATGTCAAAATATGACTTTTTGAAAAAAAATTGTAAAGGCATTTTCGATTTATTGGAAATTTTTAATTTTATTTAAAACTTTCAGCACCCTGTATTTCTGAGCAACTAAGCCGTTAAGGTTTCATGTTGCTATATAAAATTCACCAATTTACGAGGCTCTCTGGAGTAAAACATTGTCGAGTCGAATATAGCAACACCCTGTATAATAATTCCATTTAAAATAACCCAACAACAATTTTTTAAAATCTGGTCTCGAATAATGTCGATATATGTAAGGCTTAAAATTTCTAATATTATTTGTTTGCTTTAATGCTACAAGAATAATTCGTTTGTAGTGAACCACCCTGTATATATAACTAATAAATTAAAAAAATATATACCTACTATATTGCAAACAATATTAGTCATATTAATCAACATAAAAGAGTATTACTATAGTTCATTCGTTTTATTTATCCCTATTGAACAATGATAAATTATTTAAACACCTGGACATCTGCCTAATGATGTCATGATCCACTAAAATACGTCATAATGTGATGTTAGAGTAGTTCGCCGTTATTGGTTGGTTGTTAAAAGAAGATCTGATGTTTGACGGTAGCTCCAACAGCGCCCCTAATGCAAAATAGCTGAACCAAATGTGACACATAATTCCAGTTGCAATGTTTAAAAACTACCGCAAGCACTTCCAGCAATTCTATTTCATTCAGTTTTTGATAAATCAGCAAAAAATGGTGTTATATACAAAATTATTATTTTGTAAGCTGATTACATAAATTTGATTTAGTAATGTAATTAGTAAATCGTTTTAGATAATGATACGGTCTAAATAGAACCTTACTATCCAATTTCAAATGCATCAAAATTTCATTAAAAAAAAAAAAATGAATGAAATACGGAACCTTTAATTTTAACCATGAAATTCTTACCAATAACGCGCCAATATAAATTATTTATTTATCATATTCGATTACAAAGTATGATTTTTCCTCATACCCTGTATAATCGATGTCAACTTTTAAATTGTGGACAGTTAGGGTCGTTACTGCTGTAAGTGTGAATAAATTTAAAATTTGATATTTCAAAAAAAAGAAATGAAATATCCTGCGGTATATTACCCTTAAATGTTTACAAATTGATATCTGAAAAAGTAATGAAAAAAAAAATAAAAAAAAAAAATTATTATTTTTTTCAAATAATTTCAAAAAAAAAAAAAAAAAATATAATTTTGAGTGGAAATGGTATATTTTAAATAATAAATTTTTTTAATTGAAAAATAAGTAAAATTCATAGTGAGGGTTTCTATTGAAATTGAAAAGTAAAATAAGATTACAAAATTGATTTAAATTTCCAGAAATCGACCTGAATTTATTTAAGAAATTAATTAACTGTTTCGTGCAGATATGATTTCATTTAGTTACAATAAAATGTTTGTACGCATAAATTAAGATAAAATTAAAATAGGTAATTGTTTATAATTTGCAGTTCCGTGTGACAAAATAACGTCGGGACGGTACGTGATAATGTGTGCTGAGTAGTGTCTATACTTAAAGGCACCGGAGAAATGTAATCAAAACGTGTGTGTGAGATAAAAAGTTCTGCGAATAACAATGAAACGTTTTATTCTGCATTATTTTTGAACAGTGCATATTGTGTGGGAAACGGTGACAGCTGAAAACAATTTTGAAGGACAGATTGACTTACAAAGAAAGGTGGGGAAAACGGAAAATCTATAAGAAAATCGGAGAGTCCAAATTAAATAACGAAAGAAGACGGTCGTGAATAAGAATAAAATATAATAAAAGTTGAAAGTAAAGACGATGTAAAATAAACACGTGAACAATTAAGTGTACACAAAACATAAACTAAGTGATTAAAATACTTCAACTAAACCAACGTGCTGAAGTCAGCATCCACCAAATTTTCCACCGTCAACAAAGCTCCAAAAAAATGAACATAAGTCAGTTCTTTTTGAAATTTGATTTGTAAAATCAAAAGACTGCGTGTTGAAAATGCGTTTTTCTTGATCATTATTTTTGCGTCCAAAGCGTAATTTAGATTTAGTTTGTTATATTTCTTTTTGAATTGTTTGTTTATTAAATTTGTGTATTCATAATTTAGTCTTTTATTATTAAGAACAAATCCATCGACTCTGAGAGATTATAAAAAAATAAGATGTCTCATGACTCAAATTAATTATTTTTTTTAAATAATTATGCATAAACCACAGCAATATGTTTCTAAATATCAAACGACAGGGGTTCATGACAGATTCTAAAAAGTCTACTTTTGAAGGCAATATCAAAAGTCCGAGTACTACACTGACTCTAGAATTAATTCTTTAATTTTATGTGTGTGTATACTAATTACAATAAATAAAAACATACTGTTAAGCCACTGGAGGAATTAGATGAATTTTGGGCATTCTGTTTCGTTTCACAGAATCTATTTTACTGTCAATTAGTAAATGCGATTTTGCGATTTTGGATCATAAGTAGATATTTCATGATTATTACAAAACCTAATTTCTCCGCCAATGAATTTATTTTCGTCAGAATTTTAATGTGACATTTTCTGGCTAATAGAACTGTGTAAACGTTCTAAATTTTAGAAAAAATCGCTTAAATGGTTCAAAATGTATACAGGGTGATTCAGCTAACCCGTTCATTAGAAGTTTATGGACTTCCCGTTGAAATATTTGTTTAAAAATTTGGAATAGGGGATTGCTCGAAAAGTTCTATTTAATTAAAATATTTCAGCTCTTCTAGCTACCAACTTTCTTATTTTAAATGCAATGATATATTTTTTTGTATATTTGGATTCTACGCTAAAATCTGAGTTACTTTCATGTAGCACAACCTATATGAAAAATCAATAGTTTTGAGATATTCTCATTTTTTGAGAAAAATTGGTTTTGTAGTATTGTTTTCAAACGCTTGTCAATGATTGAAAAAGAAAGTTATAGTAACAAAATTTGGGCTATACTTAGGAGGACTGTTAAGTTTTTAAATGATGTGTAATTTGACATCTCATTATTTACAGGGGTTCAAAATGTTTGGCTAAATCTGACTAACTTCAACTGCCCAAAAGTCAATTTTTTAAATGGAACACCCTGTATCTTGTTGCTCTATGTGATGGAGAATTAAGTGGTCTTTCAATCTTCATAAGAGTTCCCTATACCTATCTGTTACCATTTTCCTGCTATCGATGTATTTACATTCGACACACAATATTTCTCTATTTTATTAAATAATTTCTGACTAGTGGCCTGTGGAAATTAAAACAATGTGCCTTATTTATCAAACTTGTAAACGTCGACGTGACACATTATACACGATATAAAATCCACCAAGAATATTCGAATGAAGACATACTAAATTTATTTTTTATTCATGGAAGAATGTTACAAAATTATTGAAAGAACTTGCCGTTTGTTTAACGAGAGATATCCACACTTGCGACCTCTAAATAAAACTACGTTTAAGAGAATAGAAGCAAATTTTAAACAATTTGGAATTCAATGTACTAGAACACGCCCCAAGGTAGTCACCGGTGATGAAGACAACGAAATAAATGTATTGGCATATTTTAATGCAAATCCACATGGATCGATCAGAGCTGCGTCTGAAGATTTGGGACTGTCCTACTCGTCGATACAGAGAATTTTGGCACAACGTAAAATGCATGCTTTTCTATTATAAAACTACAAGCTTTCCGCCCAGGTGACGATAATACGTCGTGTAGCATTTTGTGAAAGCATTTTATTGAAAACGCAGGAAGAAGGAAAAAAATTATTTGGACCGATGAGTCAAAATTTAGTAGAGAAGGAATCATTAATAGGAAAAATTGACATTATTGGGCAGAACAAAATCCTCGGATGGTGCGCGAAGGTAACTTTCAAGACACATTTAGTTTTAATGTTTTTTGTTTAATTATGGATAATCGTGTTTGTTTTGAAGTGTATGACGAAAATTTAAATTCTCGCAAATATTTAGAAATGCTTAGAGGAGTGGTTTCAAATTTTTGGAAAATTTACCCCTAAATCTTCTAAATTCATGTTGGTACCAAATGGATGGTGCTCCAGCCCATTCAACCCATGAGGTTTATCAAGAATTATCCCATATGTTCGAAGATCGTTGGTTTGGACGCAATGGTCCACCTCTATGGCCTCCCAGATCACCTGACCTAACATCCCTGGATTTTTTTTATGGAGGTATGTCAAGACTAAAGTCTATTCAAGGCCAGTCCATAACAGAGATGACTTATTACATCGGGTTCGAACTGCCTTAGCTGAAGTAGGTGTGCAAATGGTTCAAAAATTCACAATAGCTGAAGTTAAGAGAAGAGTTTGATTGTGCTTAGAAAACCACGGACGGCATATCGAACAGTTGCTAAATTAATAATTAAATTAATTTGCTTCTATTTTTTGCAATGTAATTTTATTTAGAGGCCATAAATGTAGATATCTCTCGTTAAGCAAACGGCAAGTTCTTTCAATAATCTTGTAACATCCTCCATGAATAAAAAATAAATTTAGTATGTCTTCATTCGAATATTCTTGGTGGATTTCCATATCGTGTATAATGTGTCACGTCGACGTTTACAAGTTTGATAAATAAGGCACATTGTTTAAATTTCCACAGGCCACTAGTCAGAAATTATTTAATAAAATAGAGAAATATTGTGTGTCGAATGTTACATCGATAGCAGGAAAATGGTAACAGATAGGTATAGAGAACCCTTATGAAGATTGAAAGACCACTTAATTCTCCATCACATAGAGCAACAAGATACAGGGTGTTCCATTTAAAAAATTGACTTTTGGGCAGTTGAAGTTAGTCAGATTTAGCCAAACATTTTGAACACCCTGTAAATAATGAGATGTCAAATTACACATCATTTAAAAACTTAACAGTCCTCCTAAGTATAGCCCAAATTTTGTTACTATAACTTTCTTTTTCAATCATTGACAAGCGTTTGAAAACAATACTACAAAACCAATTTTTCTCAAAAAAATGAGAATATCTCAAAAACTATTGATTTTTCATATAGGTTGTGCTACATGAAAGTAACTCAGATTTTAGCGTAGAATCCAAATATACAAAAAAAATATCATTGCATTTAAAATAAGAAAGTTGGTAGCCACTTTCGGTGTAACCGGAAGTGCTAGAAGAGCTGAAATATTTTAATTAAATAGAATTTTTCGAGCAACCCCCTATTCCAAATTTTTAAACAAATATTTCAACAGGAAGTCCATAAACTTCTAAGCTGAATTACCCGGTATAAAAAAAAACGATTTCATGGTTGCAACTTCAGGACCGTATTGCATCAAAACTAAACAAATTGTCACTAAGGTAAGTTTTGTTAAATCTGAAAAATACGTGGTAGACTTGTTTAAAGGCTTTTTAGGGACGCCCTGTATAATGATTTTGATCTATGAGCAAATATTAAACATGAATCTCATCAATACTATAGACTTCATTGCAGTTAACTATTATATGAAAGATTCAGAAATATTTTTTGTTTTCGTGACACGATATATATTTGTAATCTTAGCTAGGCGTAATTCTAACATCATAAACAATATCGCAAGTGAAAAGAATCAAAAACGAAAAGAAAAAATATTAAATAACATACCGTATATAATGAAATTAATATCCCTTAATACAACAGATAAAGGTAAATTTGTCATATTTATTATGACCTAACAAAAAAAGTTTGTCAACATAAATATTTACGGAAAGAATAAAATCTGTAGAAAAACACATTATTGTTAGTGAAAAACCTGTAAAAAATGCCAGAATTATAACCAAACTTTGCTTCTAAATGTAACAAAAATCCACATTATTACATTATCCTTGGATATTTACGATTCCGTTGACACATACTATGTACACTTTTCTTTCGTACGAAAAATTGTAACATTGTAAAAATAGCTATTTCGTATAAATAAGTTTCTTTTCGTTATTCTTATTTAGAATACGATCTATTGAAACATTTCCAGAAAACCACAAAAATTTTATTTTTATCTTGAAAACCTCATAAAACAATGGTAATAAAAAATGAAATGACGTCATTCGGATGTAGATATTAATCGCATTTACGTAGACCGATTTATTACTGACAAATAATAATAAAATATTACTGGACGTATTAAAAAATATAAAAGAAGAAAAACCACCTGAGAATAACACGTATGTGATAAAAAATGACACCAGATGCAGCTAGGTGCCGATTGATATGCTGGCAGAGATGGATGTAAAAAAGGGGAGAATAACGAATGAAAGAACATTGACGTAATAAATTTTTTTTTGTATATATCTCGCGACTATTCTTAATACGTAAAAATTAATCGTGTTTATCAAGATGGAATTTAAAGACTAACGATAACAGAATACGTTAGAAAACTAGGTGTTTGGGGAGTAGTTTACGAGAGTTTTATTTTGTTAGCAGATGGTGTTATGACATTTTTACTGTTATGGGTTAAGCCATCATGGTCCTAAACTACTTGTATTTACTCTGAAAAGTACTGATAAATACAAATATTAGATACTAGAAAAACGGTAAAACAGCCCACTGCATAAAGTTGGAAACCCATAATAACTTAAATCGTAAAGCACATGGAAAGAGCAATCTAAAAATTACGTAGCAACGTGTAACGTTAAATAAAATTATTTTTAAACGGTTTTGTAAGAATTTACTGGATAATCCGATAAAAAACGAATAATGATACTGCCTCTCGTAGCTTGTAGGTAATAAAAACGATTATCTTTTGTTTTTTTCGAGAATTCATCAAATAGTAATGGTTTTAAAGAGCACCCTTAATAGTTATTATAGTATGTATAAATTTGAAAATTCTACTTTTAATATAACTACGCTTACTTATTTTAACAGCAACATAAAAGTTTGTAATGTTGTATTACACGAATTAAAATGAAAACGGTTTTAAATAGATTTAGTAAACTTCAGCAAAACATTTTATTTTTAAATGTTCAGTAATTTCGCCTCCACAACTTATTAATTGTTTATTGTAATGTAATATAATATTTGTATATTATGCTGTAATTATTTATGACTAGTATCAAATCAAATCAAAATTTGTATTTGTTCTTCAAAATTAACAAATGAATTCGACCACACAATAAAAAGAAACTTAAATAAAACTCACGGTATAATTCAAAACTATAATTTACTCTACTGATATTATTTGTTTTCCTTTTAACCATCTTCTCTTGCTAACATCTTTCATCCACTTTATACTATCTCCTTTCTCTCCTAGTAACATTTCTTTTCTCCCCTAATTCCACACAGTCTTCTCTTGGATGTTTAATACTTTCTAATTATTTCCACACATTCTACATAATCTTTCTTCGTCTTTCATCCAATATTTATTTCCGTTTTTCTTCATTATCTAGTCTAAACCTAGCCATCATCCTGTTTTCTTCTATTGTCAGCCGCTCTTGTTAAGTACCTTGGAATTCCTTCCATTATTATATCTACGTATCCCATATTGTATCTTCCTTATCTGATCCTGATTCTTCTTTCATAAATCTGATAATCTTTGTCCCTCTTTGTTATTACTTCTTTCATCCTTCTTCATTTACCCTTTTACTTCTGCTATTGTGTAACCACCTCTTCTATAATATGATTTCTTCTTCTCCATAATTTTTTTCTAATTCTACATTTATACAAAATTTCACTATCTTTCCTATTCTTCATTCTTTCCTCAAATCTTATGAATCTGCCCCTACTTTTATTTTCTCCAGTTTTATTTCTTTCACTATTAAATATGCAGGTGTCTCTCTCTCCCAACCTAGCGTTCATCTACAATATCTTTCCTGTATCCTTTCTAGTTCTTACAATTCTTTCCACACCCAAATTCCAACCCCGTACATCATTCATTTTACTACCCTCTCAAACAACCATTTTCTCTTTTTCATATCTTTCCCAAAAACACGTGCTTCCAGTCCCCAAATCTGTCCTAGAATTTTTCTTTCTTTGAGTCCTTTAATCTCTTATCTGATCATCGTATCCTAGGTATTTATATATCCACTTTTTCAATCTCGTCTCCTTCCCACCACTACTTCTTCTCCGTCTCTCTTCCTTATTTCTTCTTAAATATTATTATTTTTGTTTGTCCTAGATTTATTTTCCATTTTTTCTCTACAAAGTACCAAAAATATGTATTCAATGTAGTAACTACTAAAATATACGTATGACATCTGAAAAGTTTGTTTAACAAATGGGGTAAAATTATTAACTTTTACACTGACGACAAAATTAACAAAATTGGGAAAAGGTTTGGCAACGATTCAGACTGTCAACAACATAAACCTTCTCAAAAAGTTTCCTTCATAAGTAATTAATTGGCACGCAAAATCAATACTTAAAAATCCTAACGTAAATTGGACTTCAGGTAGGTAAATAACCCAAATAAGAGAAAGCCAGACAACCATATAACGATTAGGGAGTGAAACATAACTTAGAGACTACACGATACTTCAGATGGAAACTTGCGGACACAACTATCAAACTGGATACACATGAGACAAAAATTAGTAAAAATAACGTTTTACGCACTCCAAAACTTAAAGAATGGAAGGCAGATTACAAAAGCACTTAATTCTCAATGACCAACTAACTGAAGAACCGCACACTTACCGATCAAAATTAAAAATAATACGTGCGTTAACTGATGCCTTGATCAATTCAATTTCAAATTCGATATGAGCAATGCAATTTTCCTTAGTGACTTTATGGTAGCAAAAATTGTATCTATACACAAAAAAGTTTCTCTATCGCCGGCTATTCTAAAAATTTTGGAAAAATTAATTTATAACAGATTATTAAGTTATGTTAACAAGTTTAATATACTTAGTAATCAACAATTTGGTTTTCGTAAGAACTTATCTACCGAGAATGCAGTTTATGATGCAATTATGTATATTGCCAAAAATCTAGATCAACGGAGAAGAGTGGCAGGTTTTTATCTATCTAAGGCATTTGACACTGTCAATCACAAGGTACTTCTAGACAAACTACACAATTATAGTATTAGAGGTGTGGGTCTGGATCTTATTAGATCGTCAGGTCGTAAACAGACGGTTTTCTATCAATACTAGCAACTCCGAGGTTACTGAAGTTATAATGGGAGTACCTCAGGGACCTCTTTTGTTTCTTGTGTATGCCAATGACTTGGGTTTAACGGCACGCATATCTTCCCTGTGGCAATATGCTGACGCAATAGCGGGTAACAGTATAGAGGAATTATCATTTTTCTTAAGAGACGTTGTGTTAAAGATGAAATAGTGGTGCAATACCAATAACCTAAAATTAAATTCTAACAAAAGTGGTATAATGGATATAGTATCTCTATATGTACCCTTAAATGATAAAAGTATTAGAATTGTAAACCAACAAAAATTTCTTGATCCATAATAGACCCTAGTTTAAAATGGGAAAAGCATCTCGATGATCTTGTTGGGAGATTGAATAAAACTTGCTATCTAATTCGCTATGTAAGAGATCACTTTTTTTCTTAACGTGCTTACAACAATTTTATTATGCGTAGGTACATCAATTCTATATTAAGCTATTGTATTATGTTCTGGGGTTCATCCACTAAAGTTACTCATGTGTTTACGATACAAAAGCGGATAATAAGATGCATGTTAAGCACCTCTTAGGAAGTCATGTAAACAACATTTTAAAGCACTCGATATTCTGACTGTGCCATCTCTTTATGTTTTATCTTTAATAATATTTGTAAAGAAAAATCAACATCTATTTTTTCTAATAAAGATATGTATAGCGAGGACTTAACCGTGCACACTACATTTAGTGAGAATTTGAGAATCCCTCAGCATAAGACAACCATTTTTTTCTAATAGTCCAATTTACATATATGTACAATAAACTCCCAGATAGTATTAAAAAAATAATAACTTTTATTTCCTTAGAATAGAATAGAATAGAATTTTTATTTATACGTTACAATTATAAAAATTATTTGTACACGTCAAAAATAGCATGCACTCAACAGCATACATCCGCTCAAGTAGTAAATAATCTACAGATAAAATATACAATATTATTGACACAGAACAGATATATCACAGATCATTATTCACCGCAAATTTAAATTGAAAAATTGATCAACTTCATAAAATGCATTATCTATTAAGATAGATTTAATTGCATATAAAAAGTTTTCGATATTCATTATTTTAACTGATTGGGGTAAACAATTGAACAATTTAGGTCCAAAATAATTAAAGCCGCATCTATTAACTAGAAGTCTAGAATAATTAATATTTATATCACAAGCATTTCTAGTAAAGTGCTTATGGATATTACTAGATGTAAAGTCAAAAAGTACCTTGGTCAAGGATGTTTTTATAACATTAAGTATACATAAAAACTTCTACCAGAAACTTAAAAAAAAACATTAAAAACTGCACAAAAACCTAACCAAACAAGATGCATCGTTACGCCACATCATAAATTTTTAACTTCAGAGGTGGCGCTAAGGTCCAGTTGTATAAATCTCCGATTAAAAGTTAACTTTGGTTTAATTTCCTGGAGATATATTTATTTATTTATTTAAATACAGCCGCACCACAGCAAAAACCAATTATAGGCGGGAACAGCAAAATACAAAACTAAAACGAATTGGATAATATAAACGTAAAAGTAATTAGACGTAAGTAATACAGATATAATCCAAAACATATAAAAGTAGTAACGTTAACGTTAAACGAGGGTAAATAATGTAAATCGATCACCCAACTAGGGAGTCGCTACAGAATGATTTTATCTCGGATATGGACGTATGAGAAATATCAAATTTACGTAGAGCACTGCTGCTGCATACACAGAAAATAGGAGATGACTCCAACACACGCGTACGGGGAGTGGGTAGGTAGAAAGTGGTAGGAAAACGAGACCCAGGTCGAGGAACGGAAAAAGATAATTTTGCCAACAATTCAGGATAATCGACAAGGTAGTGAATAAGTTTGTATAGAAAGAGAAGAGAAGAGGTGGCGCGACGACTACTTAAATCAGAGAGGTTGAATCTAGCCAAAAGATCAGATTGCGGGAAACCTCTAGGAGGGTAAATCCCATCAACGTGATAAACTAGAAATTTCAAGAATTTGCGTTGAATGTTCTCCAGAGCGTGGATATGAACCTGATACGCAGGGTTCCAAACTACCGAGGCATACTCCAGCCGAGTTCGAATGAGGGTTCTGTACAGCAAAAGAGGTAAGTCAGCGCTTAAAAAATCTCTACAGTTTCTGATAATAAAACCAAGAGTTTTATGTAAAGATGAAACAATAAATCGAATGTGCAAACTAAAGGACGGACACGATTCAAAAGTGACACCCAGATCTTTAAAAGCGCTAGAGCAAGCGATGGAGACGTCGGAAAAGAATAGTTAAAAGAATTGGGGACTTTGCTCTGGTATATGAAACGATGTGACATTTAGAAACGTTTAGATCTAAGTGGTTAGACCGACACCATTTATCAAAATGATTAAGCCTTGTCTGAAGCACAAGAGCATCAGACATATCACGTATTACCTGAAATATCTTCAAGTCATCCGCATACAGTAAGCAATGATAATTGAGAGTAGGTGCGACGTCATTGAGAAACATATTAAATAATAGGGGGCCAACAGGGCCGGCGAGAGCCATGGCGGGCCCCGGGGCAGCAAATTCCCCCCCCCCCCACTATTTTGATTAGTCGCCCAAGTATGCACTGTTTGGTCATCATGCTCGTAAACGTCTTTTAAATAACATAATGAGACTTACCAACAGTCAACAGACGACTAAAAGTTCACCTTCCGCGCTTTCTTTCTGGCGAAGTCGTCTATGATGTGCTGGAAGTTGACACTTCGGGAAAGCTCTGACTCAACAGCCAGTACACCCAGACTGGACAGTCGGCCCTTTCACATTGTCGAGCGCAGCACATTCTTTATTGATTTGAGAAGCGAGAAGGACCTCTCGGCGCTCGCCACTGTAGATGGAATGGTGAGGAAAACCCGAAAACCGATCATTTAAAGTGTTCAGAGCTTCGAAGCGCACAGTGACGTCCACAATGATATTATCCAATATTACATTGAAAACTTCCCTCTTAAACACAACGAACTGTCCTTCTCCACTCACATTCGGCTCTGTTTCTTTTCCTCCTTTATCCTCAAAGTTTTTGCGTTTGCGTCCCCTCTTGCTTTCTTCTTCCAAAAGCAATGGCCATCCTATATTCTTTGCAACAATCATTGTTTCATTGAAGATGTTCTCCCATTTTTCACAGCGCATGATTTTCAGTTCCTTCAAGAGCGCCTCCAGGATTTTTGACGCTACATCTACAGTTCCTCCCCTCTGCTAAATTACTTTATTTACAATATCGATAGCTTTTAAAACTTTTACCCAAATCAAAGCAACCAACAAGCAGTTCCATGTTTTGAAATACTTTTGCAGTCCATTCACGTCACTTCTGCATTCTGATGATAAATTAAGTAGCAGAAGATCGTCAAGTGCTTCTAAGAAGCTGAGTGCAGGGAATGGTGGATCTTTTCCTTTAGAATTTCCCATCTTTGAGGGCTTGAGCTGAAGATGTTAAAAGCTTTGAACAGCTCCGAAAAGAGACAGCGGCTCTACAGCTTTCAGCAGCTCGTTCTCCGCAGAGGTTCAGGGAGTGACAGGCGTAGGCTGAGTAGATGTCATGGCCGTTTTTCGAAAGTATGATGGCCTGTACCCCTTTACAAGGCCCTTTCATATTACTGCCGTTGTCATAACCTTGGCCGCGGCAGTCTTCCATTGGAATTCCATTCTCTTCCAATTTTTTCATGATTAACGCCGCTATTGCTTCTCCAGTTTTCTTGCAGCAATCGGCGAAGAGAAGCAAACACTCCTTGATATCATAGGGCACACAACTGTCTTTGGCCGCATGTAAATACCTAATCAACAAAGCGGTTTGCTCTACACGGGATGAATCGGGGGTGGCGTCAACAATAATGGAGGCATATTTGGCTTGCTTCCGTTCCTCGAGGATGACCCTGGTTACTTCAGCATCGCAAGTTTCAATAAACTCATTATGAATGTCGTGGGATAAGTAGTGAACTTGAAGTCTTCTTCCTTGTTCCTGGGATCGCTGTACTTTGGTTAGGTGTTGGTTGAGGATGGCACGTTTGTTTTACAGCGGATAAATGCAATTTCGTTTCAATAATCAACGTACAGCTGCGTTTGATGTTCATTAATGTAATCCCTCAATTTTCATTTTTCAGCCACCAATGTATAATTAAATGATAATAATTAACAATTTATAGAGGAATATGATGGAGAATACAAACAGCTTATTATGGTGGTGGATATTTGCGGAAAGCCAATGCAATTTAAGCACGTATGTATATTACTCCCAGCGGTTGCGTTTCGTACAACATAGCCTAGTTATCGCCACATTATCCTTAATGTTAAATGCTTTAGATACCTGACTGACTATCTCTAACTACCAAACGTAACTATATTTCGTACTAACCCGACAAAATTACTTCTAAATTACTAAATTCAAAAAGCCCAAGGATAATGTTACTTCCTAATAATATTTTACAACGCGCGAATCCTTCATTAAAGTCATTTAATTTTATAGAGAATTTCATTAAGTTTAATGTTATCCTGTTAATGAAAACAAAGCTTTATCTCCGCTCCTTGCGGCGCGAGAACGCGTCCTGATCCTTAAATAGTCATAGTTTAGACAATCCATCACTTTCTTCTCTTAATCAAAAAGCTTTAAGAAATTAAAGAAGACGCACTTTTATAAGGCAGCCTAAACTCAGAACAAAACTTTTCCTTTTCCCGAAATGATAAATTATCATCCATACATTAATTAAAATTCATGCGCGAAGAAAAACATTATCCCTACAGTCGTGCAAAATAAACCATATGATTTTTTCATCTCTATGTACAAAAAATAAAGAAGTTTTACTTTAATTTATTTGCTTTATATTATTACAGTTTCGGAGGAGAGAGAAAATAGGGCAAAAACCGTAGGCATTTGCGATTGGTAAATTATTCAAGCATACACAGCGACGCTCCCATTTAAATTTGATGGGTAAATGAAATACACGAAACGAATGTATGTTGTATGCAGAACGATTTTCTGGAGCGAGTGTTTGTCGTCTTTTCTAAAATCTTGCGAGTTTTATATATTAATTGAAGTGGTGTTATGTAGATATGAGAAGTTTTAAGGGTTTGTTTTTTTCCTTCGGGGAATAAAGTTTCCAAACCAAATTTTCTGAAATAACGTTATGAAAACTGTTGCTGCTTTTTATTAATAGAGGTTTTATGCCGCAGTCATGCTTTCAAAGTATTGAATTTATGTTCATTATATAAAGAATAAGTACTGAATTAAAGGAAGTGGCCTGTAGCTAAAACTGTAAACAGTAAACGTGCGAATATTGGAATTAATGCTTATGTAATATTGATTGACAGTATTGACACAGTCTGAGGAGATAATGAGGTTACACACAAAATTATAGAGACAGCGAGAAACAGATGAACAGTGGAAACTGAAAATGAATATCGAATCTAACGGGTATTTATTTGACATCTTCTCTAAATGGTGTTCAGTTTCATAAAAAGAACATGAAGGAGTGAATTAAATAAGTAAAAAAACGAAACAAACGTGTGGGACACGCCATACCTAACATATCATAATCACAAATCTAGAAATCTGGTAATAAAACGACAAGACAGCTAACGCTCGAATAAATGCATCAGCGAAGTAATAATAAAAGAAACAAGCGCTTACCGCAGAACTTCACATCGCCTGATAAGCGAAAATAAAATTGCGTTTTAGAAAGAAATGATTCAAACAAAAGCTATAGGCAATAGAATTTCCAACCACTTTTTTCCCTCAACTTATTTTGCAAAATTGATATTGGTGGTTATATTGTTACAATAAATAGTGTCACGTTATATACAGGGTGAGTTTTTAGTGCGTATTTGCTCTATAGCGCCTTAGCTACTTATTTGAAAAAATTGTGTGCTATTTCAAGTTGTTGGAAACCATTTTTGGTATTTTTTAAAAATATCTGTGATAATACAGAGTGTTACATATTTCCTGTACAGCAACTAATTTTCTTATTTTAAATAGAACACCCTATATATTTTTTGAAATTCGGAAAGAGCACAAAATTTAATTCAAAACATGTATCGCACCCTATGCTAAACCCTAAGGTATCGGAGGTATTTAACATAACAAGAAAAAAATTTCAGTTGGAAAGATCTGGATGGAGCCTTATAACATTTTCCATATGTTATATCAAAATTTAATTTTTGACATACCGTAAATACATAGAATTGTCTAACTTTTGCAATTAAAACAGATTGGAAAATAATATACTAAGTGTTACATTTTCCAGGTCACATTTAGCTAACTTTAAACTTCGAAAAAATTTTTTTTTCAAATAGAACACCCTGAATTTTTTATGCCCAATTATGTAAAATTAAATTACCTTCCTTCTGGTATAACCATTGCATGGGTTAAAGTTAGCAACTTTGTAATTAGCCTTATACTTAAAAAAATAAAACTGCTATTGATTGAAAATAAACTAAAAAGAACGCGAACACATTTTTAATAATAACTTTAATAACATACATAATAATAACAATAAAAATATCTATTGAAAATCAATTTTTCAGTAGTAATCTACATTCCGCCCATTATTTGCTATGTATAACTCAATTCTTTGTCTAAATGACCGTTGAACATTTCCCAACATTTCTAGTGTAATTGTACGATAAGCATTTCGTATTTTGTTTTTCAGATCTTCTACATTTTCTGAAATTTCTTGATAAACAAGATTTTTAATATGCCCCCAAAGAAAGAAATCTAAGCAACTTAGATCGGGAGATCTTGGGGGCCAACTGACTGGACCACCCCGTCCAATCCATTTATTGGGAAATAAGTTATCCAAAAATCGGGGAACATTTCGATTGTAATGTGGCGGAGCACCATCTTGCATAAACCACATGCTCCTGATTACATCCAATGGCACGTTTTCAAGTAAATCAAGTAGATTATTTTGCAAGAAATTTAAATATCTTTCTCCATTTAGATTTCCTTCGAAGAAATATGGACCAATTATGTATTGACCAATAATACCTGCTCACACATTAACAGAAAAACGATGCTGTCTGTCTATCGAGATTCTAAAATGAGGGTTTTCGTTATCGTAATGGTGATATTTCTTGCGATTTGGTTTACATGTGTTAGAGAAAGAGCTCTCATCATTAAATAACACATAACTGGAAAATAATCGGTCTTTGTGTATTTTAGTCAGCACCCAGTTACAAAAATTTATACGGTTTTGATAATCCTGTTCAGTAATATTTTGTTTATATTCAGGATGATAGTCATGGAACTTATGTTTTAACTACCGAAGTCTGAAAAATATCCAAGACAGCACTAACTTGTCTAGTACTACTACTGCAGTAACTAGATCAAATTGCATAGCTTCATCCTTAATTTTTCCTTGTCGTGAGTTCTTCTTATAATTAGCATTAGCTGTAAGTTTAAAACGTTCCTTAAGTCTTTCAAAGCATTAAACTTGACGTTTTATTCGCTCAGGATATCGCGTTCGATATAATTTGGACGCCAATAAACAATTTCTATTACATTCTCCTAATAAATAAGTCATGTCAACTAATTTTTGAGTAGAGCAATTCATATTAATGTTTCATTAAGAACAACACAGTTGTAATCAAGTAATTAAACGAGACTGTCAAAACCACTGAGAAACTGACAGTTTTGTTTGTTGTCAAGGCCTTCTAGATTCTACTCGTGTATTATTCAAGATCTTCTATGAAGTATCAATCTAAAACATAATAATGCTTTTTTTGTTAAAAATAATTTAAAAAATAAATATTTTCGAATTTTGTTATTAATTATTCAAGTACAAGGCTAACTTTATATGCAATTTTTAAGCAAAATCCTTATAAATCTGTCACCTTGAAAGAAAATTGCAAATATCTCAAAAGCTGTTAAGTTTAACCCCTGCAATGGTTATACCAGAAGAAAGGTAATTTAATTTTACATAATTGGGCATAAAAAATACAAAGTGTTCTATTTGAAAAAAAATGTTTTCGGAGTTTAAAGTTAGCTAAATGTGACCTGGAAAATGTAACACTTAGTATATTATTTTCCAATCTGTTTTAATTGCAAAAGTTAGACAATTCTATGTACTTACGTATGTCAAAAATTAAATTTTGATATAACATATGGAAAATGTTATAAGGCTCCATCAGATCTTTCCAACTGAAATTTTTTCTTGTTATGTTAAATAACTCCGATTCCTTAGGGTTTAGCATAGGGTGCGATACATGTTTTGAATTAAATTTTTGTGCTCTTTCCGAATTTTAAAAAATATATAGGGTGTTCTATTTAAAATAAGAAAATTAGTTGCTGTACAGAAAATACGTAACACTCTGTATTATCACAGATATTTTTAAAAATACCAAAAAGGTTACTAACAACTTGAGATAGCACACAATTTTTTCTAATAAGTAGCTAAGGCGCTATAGAGCAAATACGCCCTAAAAACTCACCCTGTATATCTCAGTAATTACTTATCGGATCAAAAAATAGTTTAAACAAAGTTGTTTATAATTAAACTATAAAAATTTTTTTTAAAACAAAAATTTGTAAAATGAATATTTTTCTAAATATTTTAAGAATTCAAAAATCTGTGTAGGTTAACGGCCCTTTTGGTTACATGGAATATGCCCAAAAATCTAATCAGATCTGCAGAATTATAAATAAAGTGCATGTACAAAGTTTCATAAAAATCTCCGGGTCGTTTTTTGATATCTTGTACACATACGAAAGGACGGCCGTCGGATAAAATTTTTTTGCTTCATTATAACGTACTAACTAACTCTAATTCTTCGAAAAAAGTGAAAAAATGAGTGTTAAAATTATCGGTTTGAAACCGTCGCATAACTCCTCATCTAATTTCATAAGAGTAAAAATGCAAGCAGTAGTGTATTTAATTAATTTTTGCATAAACTTAAATAATTATGAAAAATTTCCAAACTTTCAAAAAAATTAAGTTCTCTTTTATTATGTACCTTCTTCCTTAATTAATACCACCCTCCTCTATTTTATTTTCAAGCGTATACAGTGAAATTTATAAATGCAAATATTTATGATGTAAAACGTAAATAACCACTAAATCTGAATTTCCATGGTAAATGACTTTGACTGACTTTTAATTCAAAACAACTTATCTTTACAACATTCTTCTGTATTGTAAAAAATATGGTACTTTACTCTTGAGGAAAATTCATATTTTTGATAAACCTTGTATACATCTTAAAAAAACTCATATCTGGTGGTTATATTTTAGGTTTTGGACTATTCAAAACATTTTATCAAGAATAACTTTTTTTCAAAAACCAATACTGAAACAGTTTTCCATATGGTTCCAACTCAAGTACACACAGTGTATATGGCAACACTGTACTTATCTGGCCTCTTTACAATTTGTTAAAACAAAAGTGTCTTGTAGGTTTCGACCGTGTCGAAATGGTAACCATAGTTGCAACGTTTCGCCACCTATCATAAGCAACTTCATCAGAGTGAGAAACTTAAAAGAAACAAACGAGAGTTCAAGACAGACTACTACAAGTCAGGTAATCAATAAAAGAAGTGTAAGTAATTATGAAAATACCTCCGTATTATATACAGGGTGGTCCAAAAATATAGGTAGCAAACTATACTACGCTACTAACCATAAAAATGTCATCAAATTTTTCTCATAAACGTTTGTTCAGTTGGGTTTACCTAAGGAGGTACGGCCCTGTAAAGTTTCAATTTAAAATTGGTTTTTTCTTATCATCTCAGAAATGAGTTAAAGAAAAATTCTAAAAATATGTATTGTAAAATATGTCATTATGGTATACAATTTAATACCTAATCTTTTCAAAAAAAAAGATCGTAAGCAGTGGCGTGGTAGCTGTGAGGTTGTTATTTAAAAAAATTGTAAATCTTTGAAATTTTGATCACTCTGTACGAATTTTAGAATAAACAATTTATTACGGACAAAAAGTGTTCTTTAAATTTTTTCGTTAGTATAATATTTTTGGGACAAATCGTTTTCTTTAAAGTCTGTTTTTTTGCGTCAAAAATTATAATAGTTAAGTTGTCATTGAAAAGAAGTGTAAAACTCAAAATTTTTTTTTTTTATTTTACAAATTTATTTAAAATAAATATCAACAATAAAAAAAAATAACTTAACAATTAATATTACATTTACATTTTACAAGAGATGCTTAAAATTTTGCCCTTATGACTCCACACATGCCATGATTTTGAACTTTTGAACTTTTTATCAACATTTATGTTATAAAAATGAAATAAAAATACAAATACGCTCATTAAAACAATTGCAGTTGTTTAATTCAAAACGCCTCCTATTATTTATTTAAAATTTGTATTTTAATTTTAAATCAAACCAAAACAGATGTCAAAAGAGATTTTCTCGATAAATATTACATTAACGAAAAAATTGTGTGTAATAAAGTACTTATTCCAAACTTCGTACAGGGTGATCAAAATTTCTAAGATTTACATTTTTTTAATAATATCCTCACAGCTACCCTGATATCTAAGCTACTGCTTAATACATTTTTTTAAAAACTTAATAAATTGTGTATCATATTAATGTATTTTACCATATAAATAAACTAATTTTTGAGATAATAAAAAAAACAATTTTAAATTGAAACTTTAAAGGGCCGTACCTCCTTAAGTAAGCCCAACTGAACAAAAGTTTATAAAAAAATTTCATTTTTTTATGCTTAGTAGCGTAGTATAGTTTCCGACCTGTTTTTTAGACCACCCTGTATATAAAAGAAACGTCACCAGTCGTTAACCTAGCGCTGATTAGTTCAAAATCGGTGAGGAGACGGTGTTAACGATAGGAATCCACAAAGGTGAAAGTTCAAAACCGTAGTCGCAATTGAAGTTGTTGGAATGCTTAATAATTTCTATACTCTAACGAATTTTTTTAAGAAGAAAGGAAATTTGGCAGTCAACGTGGAATGAACAAGGAATACAATATACACCCTTAGAAGAAAGCGTGGGAAACTTATCCTTAGAGGAAGATACAACTTGTGAGATTTTGTTAGAAGATGTCGAAATGTGGAATGTCGAAAGGCTAGAATTGTTTCGGAAGTGGTAAAAAAATCTATTTTAAACCTTTTGTATGAGCGGTATCAATCCTACATCTTTACCATGTTGAGATAAAATTTGTTCGATAATTGCAAGAGAATATTTGACAGGCGAAACATTAGTAACTTCGGTTGCCATTTTGACACGGTCCTATCCAGAAAGTCGTTTTTGTTTTAACAATGAATCTGTGGAAGCCCCAATTCTAACTTCTTTACAATTTATTTATAGATTCTCGATTTATCACACATTTCAATTCGATTTGAGAAAAAAATATTGACGGTTATTCGAGTGGTATTGCTAAAGAATACAGATTAGACAACAATACAAAATACTGAGGTATCTATAGATTAACAGTGACATTATAACGATTTTTACAATTTGAAACTAATGTTAAAGAGCTGACAAATAGTATAAATAATTTGTGTTTTAAGGATGAGAGCAGAAAAAATTATTTAAATATTATTATGATTTTTTAAATATGTCTAATTTTTATTACCCCAGCAACCGTTTTAGTGTTTTACGTGTCACCGTCACGCTGCTAAAACGAGTTTGTTTTTATGAATTGAAGATGGTCGGATCACAAGTTTCTGCCGAGTGAACTAGTGAATACAGTGCTTGAATCAAGTGCGCATTGCTTACGATATTGTGTAAACATCAATCAGCAGCTATAAATCGGCCAACTTCTGACAACGGAAAAATTTACTCTCTCGACAAAGTCAGCAATGCTGGACTGAAACGAGTATCCCCAGCAGAAAACTCTAAGTACCAAAACTCAAGAGAAAATTACTCCTGGTCATGAAGCTCTACCCACAAATAAACTTGGTGAGCCAACCTCCTCTTTCATCGCATGCCCGACATGTACTAAACACTTCATCGGTTCATCCGGACTCAGCAAACACTTAAAAGCATGCGGGACGGAAAGAAAAAAACTGCAATTATTGTCATAAACTTTTTACTTCATACGCTAGTGTAACACTTCACGAAAGGAAATCGTACTGCAAACAATACACCTAGAGACACCTAATGAGATGAGGAAATAATATCTACTTTATTCAAGATAGAAGCTCAAGCAATTGAAAATATATTCATCAAAAAGATGGTTCAATTCACTGGACTCTCTAGACACAAAGTTTGACACAAAATAGACCGCCCACCTATAAGCTTGTTCTAGAAGCCTTCAAAAACAAATTAAAGCAAAATGCCACTCACTTCTTTCATGCCTCCTCTAATTCCTACCAGTTTACCACCAGTAATCCAAGTAAAAGTTGTGTCTGAGCGACTTAAAAAAACCAAGGGTGAAACACCAACATCTACTGTAATTACTAGTCAAACTATAGTCAGCAATCCCGACCTCGAGTCCAGTGCTAGAACGGAGCAGCCCACGGACCGAAAATCAACCCTTTATCTACCGATGCCAATATTGCTATTTCTGTTTCTGAAAATATCTCATAATATCCTGCAACTCATAGACTAACTTTCAAGGCTTCGAGCTAATAACTAATGGCAATCAACGTACCCACTCTTGTTCAGAAATCAGTACTTCGATAATTTTTAAGTGCAACTTCACATTTAAAAGAAGAAGAGATCCGAATGACTCCGCAGACAATACTAAAATCAGTCAGTTAATCCTTGTGTTCTAAATCATCTCGTTCTCCCACAATGGATCCCAAATCTAAAATAGATAATATCAAAGCAGTCCCGCACGGTCTCTGTCGATAACAGGAAGCGCTTAAGCGAGATCGTTCATAGTGAGTCGAGTATGAATGGAAAGTAAATCCCAAACATACTCAAAACTTTCGCAGACTATGTAGTTAACTTTTCAAACATCCAGAAGTCTGATGATGTTTGCTAACCCTAAAGTTCTAGAAACTTCATACAAGCAATGGGCGGGAGCCAACCTCCTGCGATCTAAAACCCAAAATAAATAAAATAAATAAATAAATAAAACTACCGGAAGTATAGCCCCTATGTTTAAGAAAGCGGAAGACTAGTATTCCAAGAACAAGGTGAACCTAACTGAAGCCATTGTTACGGAAAGATTTAACCCACCCACCGATGATATCCCTATTTTAGAACGCACGAAACTGCTCTACGAAGAAATCTTTGGAGTTCGGTCCGCTGACGACAGTAAACCTATGGCGGATCACAAGCCACCTATGAATGTTTTCTTTCATATTGTTATTGAAGATGGACAATTTCTAATCCAAGAGTTGAAGGAATAACAGTTGCTAGCATCAAACATGTCGATGCTGTCTATCGTCCTGTCCATTATTTTTGGGGGAGATATAACCTAACCTTCGTTTAGAACCTTAAATTCCCGCCTACTACTTAAGGACTGGGACGTGAAAGACCCTACTAATTAGATGCCTATGACTGCCTCCTTCACCTTTCAACGACTCTTACATCGGGTACTGGAAAAGCTGTTAAACCACAGTCTCACTCTTGACATAAATCAGAAAGGATTTATAAAGGGAGTGGATGGTAGGTTTATTATCTCCATGATCCTTGAATGTTACCTAAAAACAAGAACAATTAAAGGTAAAACTTACAACATTACCTCGCTTGACATCTCTAAATCCTTCGACACAGTCTCGCATAACTCTATTGATAGGACCCTGGATAAATGGGACTAGATCTTCACATCAAAAAATACATCATGCAATCTTTGAGCGGATAAACAATAACTTTACGACTAGACATAAACATTCCCAGGCCTATAAACATTTTAAGACTCGTCAAACAAGGAAATCTCATTAAACCAATTGTATTAAAGCCGTGCTCGATGAACTTTTACAAGATCTTAACAGTTATCAACCAGGCGGAACGATTGCCCTTTCCATTAGTTCTTAAGGACTATGCTGACGATCTAAATCTGATATATGAAGAAGCGCTAAATAACCACACTGAGATAAACAATAACAACAAATTTTTGTGAAAAAATGGTGTTTTCGTCAGAACATAAAAGATTTATTATTGAATCATACTTCCGTAACTGTTTTTCGATAACGGCAAGTGGAAAGATTTAGATTTATCTTCTATGCAACCAACCATACGAATCTTGTTATCAAAGACATGAAAAATTTACTGTCATGTCAAAATCACCTTATCCAAAAACTTTATGATAGCTCGGTATAAAGTAGTGCTTACATTAAAGTTTAATTTATTCTATATTTGAATTTTGTGTTGTAGATAAACTTTCGTAAAATCAACATTTACTGTTAAATATATAGTTTCACACAAATACTTCGAAAACACCTCGTTGGTGAAGTCGTTACTTAAAAAAAATAAAGTTAAAGTTAATAAATTCGAATTAATTTTTAGCAACATTCAATAAAACAAACCCCCTTGTGAAAATAATAATTTCTGCAATAAATTCAAATTTCCTACTTACTCGTGTTTGCGTTTATATTTATTTAGGTTTCAATTGATCTCAAATTACCTGCAAACAAGGAAAACATTAATTTAAGCATACCAAAATAAAAAGTATTATTACAAACTAAACAATGAATTATTTGTTTTAGACTAAATAAATAAAAAGTTTAAATAATTGTTAATGTCAGATTAGCATGTGTGTATGTTAATGTGTAAACAAGTAAACGTTATTTATAATATAACCATTTAAGTGTTTACTTTGTTGTATTTGATTTGGTAATTACAATTAAAGGTTTACATTTTGTAGCATTAATCGGTAAGAATTATAAGAGTAACACTATACAAAAATTAATAATAGTAGTATTTGTTTTAAAGGAAAACTATAGTCTGTTTACGATAAGAATAGGGTGACGTCAAACTCATAATTTATTACCGCCAATATTACATTGAAAATTTCATGTTAAGGCTATTTTATCACTCGGGAAAATTTCAGATTTCTAGTAGGCGGTTCACTATTTTTATTTCTTGTTACATAAATAGCTATTTGTTGTTTTTTCTGTTTCTAAAACTGTTTAAAATGAACGTCACGTACAAAAACAATTGACATCACCAATTCAACAATATATTATTTATCTATTAATATTAATATTAATCGGCTTCCAAGTCTGGCCTGTTGCGCTCAGAAAAATTCGCCCGCGAGTACATTCATTTCACAATTCTTTAAGAGTTTTTAGTATTTATCGTTTATTTAATGTTAATTTTTCTCATTGATTTTTAAGTAAAAATTAAAAAAAAGTTTGGTTGTCAGAAAATTATTATATATCTCGCGCAGGAGTCGAAATTTGGGCTTATAAGGAAATCCATTTTTCTATTAGTTTACGTTTTAATTAAATTAAATACAACGAAAACGAAAATAAAAAAAATAGCTCCTGCACGACATAAATAATAATGTTAGCTATATGTTTGTGCAAAATCAGGAAAACATTTCTAAAAATAAGCGAGATAAATTTACATAAACTTTATAGATCCTTAACAAAATAGATTAAAGTAACTTTATCTACGACCACTACTGTAAATGACAATTAACTCACGGCTTGCTATCTTTGTATGACGCATTTTACATGTACCCGTTGTGTTATGTGTAAACAAAACTTCCTAGAGAGTACATCCCGTCCACCTTGCATGGAGCTCCGAACACATTCAACTTAAATCGATTTAATATAGTATTTTGAATAAATAGAATTCTGTAAATTGTCAATACAACAATGAAATTTAAAAAAAAATCGGGGTTATGTTCGTTAGGAAATTTATCCACAGAAAAATAAACTATACAGAAACTCCACTCGCAGATTTTTTTGTCATTGAATCAAACTCGGGCATCCCTCCACGCACATAATTAATATAGCCGATATAACTTTTTTGTTTATTAGTTATTCTACAATACCCTCAAGCAAGCAAACGCCATGTGTTATTTGGAAGTGCCGGGAAAATTGTGTGAAACAATTACAACTTCTTTAAAAGTACCAATTCAGATAATACAGTAATTACATAACATTTTATTTGGTTGATGCAACCCTTAACACCTAAACTTTCTTCTTAATCTCTGATGGTCATTAAAAGCGACCATTAGATACTTCGGGAAAGAAAACATCTTACTTAATTAAGAAAAATGCCAACAGTTAACTGTAGCGGCATGTGTGTTAGTGCAAAGCGCTATCTAAGCGATAGCTTTATGCTTGTAAGACACGTTGCCGATAAAGCCAAGTACGTGTGTTACAAGCATTAAAGCTATCGCTTAGATAGCGCTTTGCACTTAACACACATGCCGTTACAGTTAACTGTTGGCATTTTTCTTAGTTTATACTATTCACACTTGTCAATGTTTACAGGAGATGTCGCAAGACACACATTTTACTTATCTTACTTAATATAACAACATGAAATGTGTATTATACTTTGTTCGTACATGAATCGATCACTAATTATTAAAAATCAAGACGACTAATTATAATACTGGTTGATTCTTAAGATTATACTTCTGTATCTAGATGAAACTTGTGTACCTACATGCATGCTTCACCCCATACTCGTAAAGAAGGTGGCAATGAGAAATGCTATTTTGAACTGATATTACTGAACTAGTTACAATTTGAAAGTATTAGTGAGAAGGAACGGAAAGAAGTTTGTCGAAGAAGACTACATAAATAAGGAACATAATGGACAACTTGTTTTATCCTTATCCTCATTTTTTGCATTAACCATAAATCATGCAATGTCTGTTACGAACAATCTTGATATATATTTTCAAAAAGAAGGACATCGAGAATGTTACCGCAAATGGAACACGTGAAATAGTAAACATGAACTTATGGTAATAAAAATTGCATCAATATCAGCTAATTGAAAATTTACCGATGTAAAAATATAGGAGTTGCGGTCATAACCTGGGTGCAGTCTCACGTGGAACATTTGGCGCTAGAAGACTGTGTCTTAGTCGAAGCAACGTCAAATAGCTTTAACTATCCTTTTTTGTTAACTGTAAGTACATACATGTGTTGTAATTTTGTTGGAATTGCTTGCAACTTTAACGTAGATTGTAATTGTTTGTAATATAGCCACCGTAGAATTTAATTTGTTTAATAAAGATATTTATGTGTTGTATATTTTCGTTTAATATTTGTTTAGTTTTCGTTTAGTTTTTTCTTTGTGACAAAATCATAATTCGAATGGTGAGTTCTTCAATGATATGACGATTTCTTCTGATTCAGAAGTTTAAATTGATATTTCCTTTGCTTGCAATTTATGAACAACAAAGTATAAGACATGTGAAAATACCTTGGCTCCTTCGTAAATAAAAAAATTACAAATTCTAGAGGTTCAGGGATGGGAGGTATAGGGGCAAAGGAAAGAGAGTGGCTCAACAGAAGTACGAAAGAGTGTAGTCGAAGAAGTGGAAGGGGAGGCAAAATTAAAAGTAAGGGATAGGGTAGATAAAATTACAGGGCTAAGGGGTGAAAATTTTTGGGAAGTGAAAATTTGGAGACGAAATTTTGGTGAGAAAATATTTTGGGAGAAAAAACGTTTGGGGGTGTTTGAAGGATTAAATATAACGGGCAGAAATTTTTGTGCAGCAAAAACTTTCGGTGCAAAAATTTAGATAGAGGATGCTAATGGAAAGATGTGAAACGTTAGTAAGCGATTGGAAAAAATGGTACAAAGAATGATGGGACGGGGATGGTCGTAGATTATTACTTATGTTAAGGCCGCGTTATTAGCCGCTACGGCAAAATATGGTACTGCAGATTCATACTAAGCGCGATAGATGGAAACATAGGTGGCAAAAATAAAAACACAGATTTCAGGTAAGTATTCCTCCAAAAATTAATTTATTAAATAAATATAGTCTTGTATAATCCATTCTTTTTTTTATATTGTTTGGCCATCCTACCTCCACAAAGAAGGGGTCCTACAAAACCATATTTATTTAATAAGAACACAGATGTTTTTACTGAAATTTCTCAAAGTAAGCAACCGTTTAAAACGTAAGCATATATGAAAATCCTGATGCTTAAGTGACGTTTGGTGACGTCCGTAATGACGTCATGAAACATTAACTATTTTGTATACGCAGAAACTTTGAATATGTAATAAGACATCATATGTGAGATGATTATAAAAAAAGAATATTCGACAAATTGTTATTAATATATTAATGGAATTCATAATATATTGATGTAGATACTATCTGAATCACGAAAGATGAGCCCTACGTCATCACTGTTGGAAACTATCAAATACACACGCTCAATATCGAGTATGTGCTTTTGTACAATCCAAACAAAGATGAATGATTATGAGAACGCGAGAAAGAGAAAAATATAATTTCCCTTTTATTTTTTTTTACCAATTCTGACTTCAGTTGTATTTTTAATAAATATTCTCTGTTTTACCGACCCTGTGTTCGACAATTATAACCACGGTGTAGAAACTTAAATTGCAAATTTCGGAGATCAAGTGTTACTATTGTGCCGCATTTTAGAGGCGCTGCTGGTTTGAGTGAGATGAAGCGAGATATTTAAATTTATATGATTTGTACTCAGAACGGAAATGTAAGTTAATTGCTTGGAGATTAGGTTTATTAATCTGTCATTTATTCTAGTAAAAATGATTAAAGAAACTAAGCTTGTCAAGAAGTAATATAATTAGTACCTATAGTGTACGATCAAGCTACTACAAATGTTGTTGCCATCAATTACTTAATTGATAGATCAAAAGCACAATATCTTCGAGTGGGTCGTCAAATGTATCAAAAGTATTTTGAAGTAAATGGACAAAACGTCATTTCTTTGTTTGATAACCGACATCTTTAAAAGATGTACGCAACCATTTTTTAACAACAAATTTATAAAAACCAAAATAGTGAAAAATGTATTGCAAAATGATCCACATTTTTAATGCTTATAAAATTGATTTACTATTTCGGACAATTAAAAAGAAGAAAGAAAATGAATTGGTTTTTTTTTTTTTTGTTAGAATAGGGGGGGATGGTGTTTGGGGGGCGGGAGGGGAGTGGGGGGGGGGGTTTTAGAATTAAAAGAATAAAGTTAGATAAAAATTTTTATTTTTTTTTTTTTTTTTTTTTTTTTTTGGGGTATGGTGGTATTTAAGGTTGGGGGGGGGGGGGGGGGGGGGGGGGAGATTAAAATTACTTTTTTTTTTTTTTTTTGGGGTTTTGTTTGGTGGGGTCAATGGGAGGAGGGGGTCCCCTTTGTGGGGAAGGTGTGTGGGGTTTTGCTACTAAAAGATCACCACATTTGCAATTTTGAAATGTGGCAAGTGGATTTTTGAATATACAGGGTGTCCAGAAACTCTCCTGACAAACGAAGACCGGAGATTCCTCAGATAATTTTAAGACAATTTAACCCAATTCACCTAGTCCGAAAATGCTTCCTAAGGGAGCTAGAGCTCTTTGAAGATGGCGCCTGGTAAAGTAAAAATTAAAAGATAAACTTCGCGAACTGACAACAATTTGACAATGAAAAACGTAGGTTTTACTTTTGTTGGCAGTTCAGAGCCAACTAGTGCAAAAATATAAATTTAACTTTAATGACAAAAAAACAAAAATTTTCAAATCCATTTTTCTAGAAAACGGTGTATCCTAATGACTTAAAGTAAGAGTACCTTTTAGTACTAGAATACCTGAAAATTTAATAATCTAGTGTCACAAATGCTTAAAAGTTAAAGACAAAAAGTTATGCGTTAAAATAACCGTTGACCTACCCAAAACGGACGCCTATGACCGGTACTAGAAATTCGCAATTGATGGAATCGATTCATCTCTGAAGGCTAAACAAGCATACCAGTTTTTGCTTTTCTAAGTAGAAGCGTTCTGGAGGTATTTAAAAAACTATTTACAAGGCGCCATCTTCAAAGAGCTCTAGCTCCTTAGGAAGCATTTTCGGACTAGGTGAATTGGGTTAAATTGTCTTAAAATTATCTGAGGAATCTCCGGTCTTCGTTTGTCAGGAGAGTTTCTGGACACCCTGTATTGCATCTTACGGGTACAATTATTATATTTTTATGTGTAATACATTCAATATAAATTAGAAACAAAATTTTGTATCGGTTTTTTGATTTTGATAATTCATACCCAATTTATTGTTCTACATGCAGGAACAAAATATGGTTTTATCGATAATGCTTCATTGATGGTAAAATTCTTGTATGGCGCCGTCACTGCTTGACGTTTCCTCCAAAATTAGGGACGATAAAAGACTTACCCAAAGAGAGGAGTAGTATGAAACTAGCTAGCAATGGGTTAAGTTGAGATAAAGGATGTGTTTGCATCCAAGAAGTTTACATGGTACTTATATACAATGTAAGTGTAAAGTATGGAATAAAATTAATTAAATTTTTAATCATATTTTTATGCAATTTTCCTCGGACAGGTCAATTTTATTTTTAAATTCCCTTCTTTGGTATAAATCAACCCTTTCTATCTCCACAAGTGGCGGCACAACAGGGGGCAACTTGAAAATTTTAAATAGCAATGAGGGTCAAAAGTTACATTTTCGGAAAAACCATTTCATCCTCTATGCAGCAATTTAAGCATCTTCAACATCGGTTAAATCAAATTAATAGTACGGATTGAAGTAAATTATTTAGAAATTGCACTGCACATAATGATTTGAAATATGTCAGTACTTGCAGACTTTTGTTTAGATCCAAATATCTTCCAGACCGTTCATTTTAGCACCATAAAATGTTATTACTTTTTTGACCAAAAATGAATAGAAAAAAAATAATAGAAAAATATTATTTTCTCCGGTGGCGTAAAAAATAGGAAGGTAAAAGTTCTTATAGCGCGCCACTGATTAAATTTTTGAAAACTTAGTTATGTCAAAATATGACTTTTTGAAAAAAAATTGTAAAGGCATTTTCGATTTATTGGAAATTTTTAATTTTTATTTAAAACTTTCAACACCCTGTATCTGAGCAACTAAGCCGTTAAAGGTTTCATGTTGCTATATAAAAATTCACCAATTTACGAGAGCTCTCTGGAGTAAAGCATTGTCGGTCGAATATAGCAACACCCTGTATAATAATTCCATTTAAAATAACCCAACAACAATTTTTAAAATCTGGTCTCGAATAATGTCGATATATGTAAGGCTTAAAATTTCTAATATTATTTGTTGCTTTAATGCTACAGAATAATTCGTTTGTAGTGCCCCACCCTGTATATATAACTAATAAATTAAAAAAATATATACCTACTATATTGCAAACAATATTAGTCATATTAATACAACATAAAAAGTATTACTATAGTTCATTCGTTTTATTTATCCCTATTGAACAATGATAAATTGTGCAAACACCTGGACATCTGCGCTAATGATGTCATGATCAACTAAAATACGTCATAATGTGATGTTAGAGTAGTTCGCCGTTATTGGTTGGTTGTTAAAAGAAGATCTGATGTTTGACGGTAGCGCCAACAGCGCCCCTAATGCAAAAATAGCTGAACCAAATGTGACACATAATTCCAGTTGCAATGTTTAAAAACTACCGCGAAGCACTTCAATTCTATTTCATTCAGTTTTTGATAAATCAGCAAAAAATGGTGTTATATACAAAATTATTATTTTGTAAGCTGATTACAAAATTTGATTTAGTAATGTAATTATGTAATCGTTTTAGATAATGATACGGTCTAAATAGAACCTTACTATCCAATTTCAAATGCATCAAAATTTCATTATTAAAAAAATGAATGAAATACGGAACCTTTAATTTTAACCATGAAATTCTTACCAATAACGCGCCCTTAAATTATTTATTTATCATATTCGATTACAAAGTATGATTTTTTTCTCATACCCTGTATAATCGATGTCAACTTTTAAATTGTGGACAGTTAGGGTCGTTACCGCTGTAAGTGTGAATAAAATTTAAATTTGATATTTCAAATAACAACCCAAGAAAATGAAATATCTGACGGTCGATATTGACCCAATTATATGTTTACAAATTGATATCTTGAAAAGTATCACTTTTGAGTAAGACTCGTATACACAAAGTCATTATACTTTTCAAGTAGTTTCAAAATAGAAAATAAAAACATATATTTTGCAGTGGAAATGGTATATTTTAAATAATAAATTTTTTTAATTGAAAAATAAGTAAAATTCATAGTGATGATTTCCATTGAAATTGACAAGTAAAATAAGATTACAAAATTGATTTGAATTTCTAGAAATCGACTTGAATTTATTTAAGAAATTAATTAAAGTATTTGTAAAGTATTTCATTTAGTTACAATAAAATGTTTGTACCCGTATAAATTAAAATAAAATTAAATTAGGTGATTGTTTATAATTTGCATTTCCGTTCGATGAAATAACCTCGGGACCGTACGTGATGATTTGTGCTGAGTGGTGTCTATACTTAAAGGCACCGGACCGAGTGTAATCAAAACGTGTACGAGATATAAAGTTCTGCAAATAACAATGAAACGTTTTATTCGGCATTATTTTTGAACAGTGCATATTGTGTGGGAAACAGTGGCAGGTAAAAACAATTTTGAAGGACAGATTGAGTTACAAATAAAGGTGGGGAAAAACAATAAGAAAATCAGGAAGTCCAAATTGAACAACGAAAGAAGACGGTCATGAATAATAATTAATAAAATTTAATATAAGACTGAATTAAAAATGGTAACGAGACGGTCGTGACTAAGAATAAAATATAATAAAAGTTGAAAGTAAAGTAAAGACGATGTAAAATAAACACGTGAACAATTAAGTGTACCCAAAACATAAAGTAAGTGATTAAAATACTTCAACTAAACCAACGTGCTGAAGTCAGTATCCACAAAATTTTCCATGGTCAACAAGGCTCCAAAAAAAAACAAAGGTCAGTTCTTTTTGAAATTTGATTTGTAAAATTAAAAGACAGAGTATTGAAAATGTGTTTTCTTGATCATTATTTTTGCGTCCAAAGCGTAATTTAGATTTAAATTATTATATTTCTTTTTGAATTGTTTGTTTATTGAATTTGTGTATTCATAATTTAGTCTTTTATTACTAGAATAAAAATAAGATGTCTCATGACTCAAATTAATTCTTTTTTTAAATAAGTATGCATAAACCACAGCAATATGTTTCTAAATATCAAACTTGACAGGGGGTTCATGACAGATTCTAAAAAGTCTACTTTTTGAAGGCAATATCAAAGGTCCGAGTACTACACTGACTCTAAGAATTAATTCTTTAATTTTATGTGTGTATACTAATTACAATAAATAAAAACATACTGTTAAGCCACTGGAGGAATTAGATGAATTTTGGGCATTCTGTTTCGTTTCACAGAATCTATTTTTACTGTCAATTAGTAAAATGCGATTTTTGCGATTTTGGATCATAAGTAGATATTTCATGATTATTACAAAACCTAATTTCTCCGCCAATGAATTTATTTTCGTCAGAATTTTAATGTGACATTTTCTGGCTAATATAACTGTGTAAACGTTCTAAATTTTAGAAAAATCGCTTAAATGGTTCAAAATGTATACAGGGTGATTCAGCTAACCCGTTTATTAGAAGTTTATGGACTTCCCGTTGAAATATTTGTTTAAAAATTTGGAATAGGGGATTGCTCGAAAAGTTCTATTTAATTAAAATATTTCAGCTCTTCTAGCTACCAACTTTCTTATTTTAAATGCAACGATATATTTTTTGTATATTTGGATTCTACGCTAAAATCTGAGTTACTTTCATGTAGCACAACCTATATGAAAAATCAATAGTTTTGAGATATTCTCATTTTTTTTGAGAAAAATTGGTTTTATGTATTGTTTTCAAACGCTTGTCAATGATTGAAAAGAAAGTTATAGTAACAAAATTTGGGCTATACTTAGGAGGAATGTTAAGTTTTTAAATGATGTGTAATTTGACATCTCATTATTTACAGGGGGTTCAAAATGTTTGGCTAAATCTGACTAACTTCAACTGCCCAAAAGTCAATTTTTTTAAATGGAATACCCTGTATCTTGTTACTCTATGTGATGGAGAATTAAGTGGTCTTTCAATCTTCATAAGAGTTCCCTATACCTATCTGTTACCATTTTCCTGCTATCGATGTATTTACATTCGACACACAATATTTCTCTATTTTATTAAATAATTTCTGACTAGTGGCCTGTGAAAATTAAAACAATGTGCCTTATTTATCAAACTTGTAAACGTCGACGTGACACATTATACACGATATAAAAATCCACCAAGAATATTCGAATGAAGACATACTAAATTTATTTTTTATTCATGGAAAATGTTACAAAATTATGCAAAGAACTTGCCGTTTGTTTAACGAGAGATATCCACACTTGCGACCTCTAAATAAAACTACGTTTAAGAGAATAGAAGCAAATTTTAAACAATTTAGAATTCAATGTACTAGAACACGCCCCAAGGTAGTCACCGGTGATGAAAACAACGAAATAAATGTATTGGCATATTTTAATGCAAATCCACATGGATCGGTCAGAGCTACGTCTGAAGATTTGGGACTTTCCTGCTCGTCGATACAGAGAATTTTGGCACAACGTAAAATGCATGCTTTTTCTATTATAAAACTACAAGCTTTCCGCCCACGTGACGATAATACGTCGTGTAGCATTTTGTGAAAGAATTTTATTGAAAACGCAGGAAGAAGGAAAAAAATTATTTGAACCGATGAGTCAATATTTAGTAGAGAAGGAATCATCAATAGGAAAAATTGACATTATTGGGCAGAACAAAATCCTCGGATGGTGCGCGAAGGTAACTTTCAAGACACATTTAGTTTTAATGTTTTTTGTTTAATTATGGATAATCGTGTTTGTTTTGAAGTGTATGACGAAAATTTAAATTCTCGCAAATATTTAGAAATGCTTAGAGGAGTGGTTTCAAATTTTTTGGAAAATTTAACCCTAAATCTTCTAAATTCATGTTGGTACCAAATGGATGGTGCTCCAGCCCATTCAACCCATGAGGTTTATCAAGAATTATCCCATATGTTCGAAGATCGTTGGTTTGGACGCAATGGTCCACCTCTATGGACTCCCAGATCACCTGACCTAACATCCCTGGATTTTTTTATGGGGGTATGTCAAGACTAAAGTCTATTCAAGGCCAGTCCATAACAGAGATGACTTATTACATCGGGTTCGAACTGCCTTCGCTGAAGTAGATGTGCAAATGGTTCAAAAATTCACAATAGCTGAAGTTAAGAGAAGAGTTTTATTGTGCTTAGAAAACCACGGACGGCATATCGAACAGTTGCTAAATTAATAATTAAATTAATTTGCTTCTATTTTTGCAATGTAATTTTATTTAGAGGCCATAAATGTAGATATCGCCCGTTAAGCAAACGGCAAGTTCTTTCAATAATCTTGTAACATCCTCCATGAATAAAAAATAAATTTAGTATGTCTTCATTCGAATATTCTTGGTGGATTTCCATATCGTGTATAATGTGTCACGTCGACGTTTACAAGTTTGATAAATAAAGCACATTGTTTAAATTTCCACAGGCCACTAGTCAGAAATTATTTAATAAAATAGAGAAATATTGTGTGTCGAATGTTACATCGATAGCAGGAAAATGGTAACAGATAGGTATAGAGAACCCTTATGAAGATTGAAAGATTACTTAATTCTCCATCACATAGAGCAACAAGATACAGGGTGTTCCATTTAAAAAATTGACATTTGGGCAGTTGAAGTTAGTCAGATTTAGCCAAACATTTTGAACACCCGGTAAATAATGAGATGTCAAATTACACATAATTTAAAAACTTAACAGTCCTCCTAAGTATAGCCCAAATTTTGTTACTATAACTTTCTTTTCAATCATTGACAAGCGTTTGAAAACAATGCTACAAAACCAATTTTTCTCAAAAAATGAGAATATCTCAAAACTATTGATTTTTCATATAGGTTGTGCTACATGAAAGTAACTCAGATTTTAGCGTAGAATCCAAATATACAAAAAAATATCATTGCATTTAAAATAAGAAACTTGGTAGCCACTTTCGGTGTAACCGGATGTGCTAGAAGAGCTGAAATATTTTAATTAAATAGAACTTTTCGAGCAACCCCTATTCCAAATTTTTAAACAAATATTTCAACAGGAAGTCCATAAACTTCTAAGCTGAATTACCCGGTATAAAAAAAACGATTTCATGGTTGCAACTTCAGGACCGTATTGCATCAAAACTAAACAAATTGTCACTAAGGTAAGTTTTGTTAAATCTGAAAAATACGTGGTAGACTTGTTTAAAGGCTTTTAGGGACGCCCTGTATAATGATTTTGATCTATGAGCAAATATTAAACATGAATCTCATCAATACTATAGACTTCATTGCAGTTAACTATTATATGAAAGATTCAGAAATATTTTTGTTTTCGTGACACGATATATATTTGTAATCTTAGCTAGGCGTAATTCTAACATCATAAACAATATCGCAAGTGAAAAGAATCAAAACGAAAAGAAAAAATATTAAATAACATACCGTATATAATGAAATTAATATCCCTTAATACAACAGATAAAGGTAAATTTGTCATATTTATTATGACCTAACAAAAAAAAAGTTTGTCAACATAAATATTTACGGAAAGAATAAAATCTGTAGAAAAACACATTATTGTTAGTGAAAAACCTGTAAAAAATGCCAGAATTATAACCAAACTTTGCTTCTAAATGTAACAAAATCCACATTATTACATTATCCTTGGATATTTACGATTCCGTTGACACATACTATGTACACTTTTCTTTCGTACGAAAAATTGTAACATTGTAAAAATAGCTATTTCGTATAAATAAGTTTCTTTTCGTTATTCTTATTTAGAATACGATCTATTGGAAACATTTCCAGAAAACCACAAAAATTTTATTTTTATCTTGAAAACCTCATAAAACAATGGTAATAAAAAATGAAATGACGTCATTCGGATGTAGATATTAATCGCATTTACGTAGACCGATTTATTACTGACAAATAATAATAAAATATTACTGGACGTATTAAAAATATAAAAGAAGAAAAAACCACCTGAGAATAACACGTATGTGATAAAAATGACACCAGATGCAGCTAGGTGCCGATTGATATGCTGGCAGAGATGGATGTAAAGGGGAGAATAACGAATGAAAGAACATTGACGTAATAAATTTTTTTTTGTATATATCTCGCGACTATTCTTAATACGTAAAAATTAATCGTGTTTATCAAGATGGAATTTAAAGACTAACGATAACAGAATACGTTAGAAAACTAGGTGTTTGGGGAGTAGTTTACGAGAGTTTTATTTTGTTAGCAGATGGTGTTATGACATTTTTACTGTTATGGGTTAAGCCATCATGGTCCTAAACTACTTGTATTTACTCTGAAAAGTACTGATAAATACAAATATTAGATACTAGAAAAACGGTAAAACAGCCCACTGCATAAAAGTTGGAAACCCATAATAACTTAAATCGTAAAGCACATGGAAAGAGCAATCTAAAATTACGTAGCAACGTGTAACGTTAAATAAAATTATTTTTAAACGGTTTTTGTAAGAATTTACTGGATAATCCGATAAAAACGAATAATGATACTGCCTCTCGTAGCTTGTAGGTAATAAAACGATTATCTTTTGTTTTTTTCGAGAATTCATCAAATAGTAATGGTTTTAAAGAGCACCCTTAATAGTTATTATAGTATGTATAAATTTGAAAATTCTACTTTTAATATAACTACGCTTACTTATTTTAACAGCAACATAAAAGTTTGTAATGTTGTATTACACGAATTAAAATGAAAACGGTTTTAAATAGATTTAGTAAACTTCAGCAAAAACATTTTATTTTTAAATGTTCAGTAATTTCGCCTCCACAACTTATTAATTGTTTATTGTAATGTAATATAATATTTGTATATTATGCTGTAATTATTTATGACTAGTATCAAATCAAATCAAAATTTGTATTTGTTCTTCAAAATTAACAAATGAATTCGACCACACAATAAAAAGAAACTTAAATAAAACTCACGGTATAATTCAAAACTATAATTTACTCTACTGATATTATTTGTTTTCCTTTTTAACCATCTTCTCTTGCTAACATCTTTCATCCACTTTATACTATCTCCTTTCTCTCCTAGTAACATTTCTTTTCTCCCCTAATTCCACACAGTCTTCTCTTGGATGTTTAATACTTTCTAATTATTTCCACACATTCTACATAATCTTTCTTCGTCTTTCATCCAATATTTATTTCCGTTTTCTTCATTATCTAGTCTAAACCTAGCCATCATCCTGTTTTCTTCTATTGTCAGCCGCTCTTGTTAAGTACCTTGGAATTCCTTCCATTATTATATCTACGTATCCCATATTGTATCTTCCTTATCTGATCCTGATTCTTCTTTCATAAATCTGATAATCTTTGTCCCTCTTTGTTATTACTTCTTTCATCCTTCTTCATTTACCCTTTTTACTTCTGCTATTGTGTAACCACCTCTTCTATAATATGATTTCTTCTTCTCCATAATTTTTTTCTAATTCTACATTTATACAAAATTTCACTATCTTTCCTATTCTTCATTCTTTCCTCAAATCTTATGAATCTGCCCTACTTTTATTTTCTCCAGTTTTATTTCTTTCACTATTAAATATGCAGGTGTCTCTCTCTCCCCAACCTAGCGTTCATCTACAATATCTTTCCTGTATCCTTTCTAGTTCTTACAATTCTTTCCACACCCAAATTCCAACCCCGTACATCATTCATTTTACTACCCTCTCAAACAACCATTTTCTCTTTTCATATCTTTCCCAAAAACACGTGCTTCCAGTCCCCAAATCTGTCCTAGAATTTTTTCTTTCTTTGAGTCCTTTAATCTCTTATCTGATCATCGTATCCTAGGTATTTATATATCCACTTTTTCAATCTCGTCTCCTTCCCACCACTACTTCTTCTCCGTCTCTCTTCCTTATTTCTTCTTAAATATTATTATTTTTGTTTGTCCTAGATTTATTTTCCATTTTTTCTCTACAAAGTACCAAAAATATGTATTCAATGTAGTAACTACTAAAATATACGTATGACATCTGAAAAGTTTGTTTAACAAATGGGGTAAAATTATTAACTTTTACACTGACGACAAAATTAACAAAATTGGGAAAAGGTTTGGCAACGATTCAGACTGTCAACAACATAAACCTTCTCAAAAAGTTTCCTTCATAAGTAATTAATTGGCACGCAAAAATCAATACTTAAAAATCCTAACGTAAATTGGACTTCAGGTAGGTAAATAACCCAAATAAGAGAAAGCCAGACAGCCATATAACGATTAGGAGTGAAACATAACTTAGAGACTACGATACTTCAGATGGAAACTTGCGGACACAACTATCAAACTGGATACACATGAGACAAAAAATTAGTAAAAATAACGTTTTACGCACTCCAAAACTTAAAGAATGGAAGGCAGATTACAAAAGCACTTAATTCTCAATGACCAACTAACTGAAGAACCGCACACTTACCGATCAAAAATTAAAAATAATACGTGCGTTAACTGATGCCTTGATCAATTCAATTTCAAATTCGATATGAGCAATGCAATTTTCCTTAGTGACTTTATGGTAGCAAAAATTGTATCTATACACAAAAAGTTTCTCTATCGCCGGCTATTCTAAAAATTTTGGAAAATTAATTTATAACAGATTATTAAGTTATGTTAACAAGTTTAATATACTTAGTAATCAACAATTTGGTTTTCGTAAGAACTTATCTACCGAGAATGCAGTTTATGATGCAATTATGTATATTGCCAAAAATCTAGATCAACGGAGAAGAGTGGCAGGTTTTTATCTATCTAAGGCATTTGACACTGTCAATCACAAGGTACTTCTAGACAAACTACACAATTATAGTATTAGAGGTGTGGGTCTGGATCTTATTAGATCGTCAGGTCGTAAACAGACGGTTTCTATCAATACTAGCAACTCCGAGGTTACTGAAGTTATAATGGGAGTACCTCAGGGACCTCTTTTGTTTCTTGTGTATGCCAATGACTTGGGTTTAACGGCACGCATATCTTCCCTGTGGCAATATGCTGACGCAATAGCGGGTAACAGTATAGAGGAATTATCATTTTTTCTTAAGAGACGTTGTGTTAAAGATGAAATAGTGGTGCAATACCAATAACCTAAAATTAAATTCTAACAAAAGTGGTATAATGGATATAGTATCTCTATATGTACCCTTAAATGATAAAAGTATTAGAATTGTAAACCAACAAAAATTTCTTGATCCATAATAGACCCTAGTTTAAAATGGGAAAAGCATCTCGATGATCTTGTTGGGAGATTGAATAAAACTTGCTATCTAATTCGCTATGTAAGAGATCACTTTTTCTTAACGTGCTTACAACAATTTTATTATGCGTAGGTACATCAATTCTATATTAAGCTATTGTATTATGTTCTGGGGTTCATCCACTAAAGTTACTCATGTGTTTACGATACAAAAGCGGATAATAAGATGCATGTTAAGCTTACCTCTTAGGAAGTCATGTAAACAACATTTTAAAGCACTCGATATTCTGACTGTGCCATCTCTTTATGTTTTATCTTTAATAATATTTGTAAAGAAAAATCAACATCTATTTTTTCTAATAAAGATATGTATAGCGAGGACTTAACCGTGCACACTACATTTAGTGAGAATTTGAGAATCCCTCAGCATAAGACAACCATTTTTTCTAATAGTCCAATTTACATATATGTACAATAAACTCCCAGATAGTATTAAAAAATAATAACTTTTATTTCCTTAGAATAGAATAGAATAGAATTTTTATTTATACGTTACAATTATAAAAATTATTTGTACACGTCAAAAAATAGCATGCACTCAACAGCATACAACCGTCAAGTAGTAAATAATCTACAGATAAAATATACAATATTATTGACACAGAACAGATATATCACAGATCATTATTCACCGCAAATTTAAATTGAAAAAATTGATCAACTTCATAAAATGCATTATCTATTAAGATAGATTTAATTGCATATAAAAGTTTTCGATATTCATTATTTTAACTGATTGGGGTAAACAATTGAACAATTTAGGTCCAAAATAATTAAAGCCGCATCTATTAACTAGAAGTCTAGAATAATTAATATTTATATCACAAGCATTTCTAGTAAAGTGCTTATGGATATTACTAGATGTAAAGTCAAAAAGTACCTTGGTCAAGGATGTTTTATAACATTAAGTATACATAAAAACTTCTTACCAGAAACTTAAAAAAAAACATTAAAAACTCACAAAAAACCTAACCAAACAAGATGCATCGTTACGCCACATCATAAATTTTTAACTTCAGAGGTGGCGCTAAGGTCCAGTTGTATAAATCTCCGATTAAAGTTAACTTTGGTTTAATTTCCTGGAGATATATTTATTTATTTATTTAAATACAGCCGCACCACAGCAAAACCAATTATAGGCGGGAACAGCAAAATACAAAACTAAAACGAATTGGATAATATAAACGTAAAAGTAATTAGACGTAAGTAATACAGATATAATCCAAAACATATAAAAGTAGTAACGTTAACGTTAAACGAGGTAAATAATGTAAATCGATCACCCAACTAGGAGTCGCTACAGAATGATTTTATCTCGGATATGGACGTATGAGAAATATCAAATTTACGTAGAGCACTGCTGCTGCATGCACAGAAAATAGGAGATGACTCCAACACACGCGTACGGGGAGTGGGTAGAAAGTGGTAGGAAAACGAGACCCAGGTCGAGGAACGGAAAAAAGATAATTTTGCCAACAATTCAGGATAATCGACAAGGTAGTGAATAAGTTTGTATAGAAAGAGAAGAGAAGAGGTGGCGCGACGACTACTTAAATCAGAGAGGTTGAATCTAGCCAAAAGATCAGATTGCGGGAAACCTCTAGGAGGGTAAATCCCATCAACGTGATAAACTAGAAATTTCAGAATTTGCGTTGAATGTTCTCCAGAGCGTGGATACGAACCTGATACGCAGGGTTCCAAACTACCGAGGCATACTCCAGCCGAGTTCGAATGAGGTTCTGTACAGCAAAGAGGTAAGTCAGCGCTTAAAAATCTCTACAGTTTCTGATAATAAAACCAAGAGTTTTATGTAAAGATGAAACAATAAATCGAATGTGCAAACTAAAGGACGGACACGATTCAAAAGTGACACCCAGATCTTTAAAAGCGCTAGAGCAAGCGATGGAGACGTCGGAAAAAGAATAGTTAAAAAGAATTGGGGACTTTGCTCTGGTATATGAAACGATGTGACATTTAGAAACGTTTAGATCTAAGTGGTTAGACCGACACCATTTATCAAAATGATTAAGCCTTGTCTGAAGCACAAGAGCATCAGACATATCACGTATTACCTGAAATATCTTCAAGTCATCCGCATACAGTAAGCAATGATAATTGAGAGTAGGTGCGACGTCATTGAGAAACATATTAAATAATAGGGGCCAACAGGGCCGGCGAGAGCCATGGCGGGCCTCTGGGCAGCAAATTCCCCACTATTTTGATTAGTCGCCCAAGTATGCACTGTTTGGTCATCATGCTCGTAAACGTCTTTTAAATAACATAATGAGACTTACCAACAGTCAACAGACGACTAAAAGTTCACCTTCCGCGCTTTCTTTCTGGCGAAGTCGTCTATGATGTGCTGGAAGTTGACACTTCGGGAAAGCTCTGACTCAACAGCCAGTACACCCAGACTGGACAGTCGGCCCTTTCACATTGTCGAGCGCAGCACATTCTTTATTGATTTGAGTAGCGAGAAGGACCTCTCGGCGCTCGCCACTGTAGATGGAATGGTGAGGAAAACCCGAAAACCGATCATTTAAAGTGTTCAGAGCTTCGAAGCGCACAGTGACGTCCACAATGATATTATCCAATATTACATTGAAAACTTCCTCTTAAACACAACGAACTGTCCTTCTCCACTCACATTCGGCTCTGTTTCTTTTCCTCCTTTATCCTCAAAGTTTTGCGTTTGCGTCCCCTCTTGCTTTCTTCTTCCAAAAGCAATGGCCATCCTATATTCTTTGCAACAATCATTGTTTCATTGAAGATGTTCTCCCATTTTTCACAGCGCATGATTTTCAGTTCCTTCAAGAGACGCCTCCAGGATTTTGACGCTACATCTACAGTTCCTCCCTCTGCTAAATTACTTTATTTACAATATCGATAGCTTTTAAAACTTTTACCCAAATCAAAGCAACCAACAAGCAGTTCCATGTTTTGAAATACTTTTGCAGTCCATTCACGTCACTTCTGCATTCTGATGATAAATTAAGTAGCAGAAGATCGTCAAGTGCTTCTAAGAAGCTGAGTGCAGGGAATGGTGGATCTTTTCCTTTAAATTTCCCATCTTTGAGGGCTTGAGCTGAAGATGTTAAAAGCTTTGAACAGCTCCGAAAAAGAGACAGCGGCTCTACAGCTTTCAGCAGCTCGTTCTCCGCAGAGGTTCAGGAGTGACAGGCGTAGGCTGAGTAGATGTCATGGCCGTTTTTCGAAAGTATGATGGCCTGTACCCCTTTACAAGGCCCTTTCATATTACTGCCGTTGTCATAACCTTGGCCGCGGCAGTCTTCCATTGGAATTCCATTCTCTTCCAATTTTTTCATGATTAACGCCGCTATTGCTTCTCCAGTTTTCTTGCAGCAATCGGCGAAGAGAAGCAAACGCTCCTTGATATCATAGGGCACACAACTGTCTTTGGCCGCATGTAAATACCTAATCAACAAAGCGGTTTGCTCTACACGGGATGAATCGGGGTGGCGTCAACAATAATGGAGGCATATTTGGCTTGCTTCCGTTCCTCGAGGATGACCCTGGTTACTTCAGCATCGCAAGTTTCAATAAACTCATTATGAATGTCGTGGGATAGGTAGTGAACTTGAAGTCTTCTTCCTTGTTCCTGGGATCGCTGTACTTTGGTTAGGTGTTGGTTGAGGATGGGGTCGTAGCGTCCCAGCAGCTCGAGGATTCCCAGGAAGTTTCCATTGGATGGTTCGCCCACTCTGTCTGTGTCCCCGCGAAAGGCCAAGCCTCTCTCGGCGAGGAACAAGGTTACGTGCAACAGACGCTTCAGGAGCTGTGTCCACATCTCCCGCTCAGCCTTTATTGACTTGAACAGCACATCACATTGATTTGTCTTCTCTCAATTTTCTCTTTTCTACTTTCCATTTCAAGTAGCACGTTTTGTGCGCCGAGCTACCCTCGTCGCAAAACTAGATTTGTTATTTTCAGGCAGGGTGCTGTAGATTTTACACGGTATGCAGAATAAGGCCTGTTTTATTCCACTCCAAACTAGCCAGTCTCTGTACACAAGTTTCCCATTTCCTAGTTTTTTCTTGAAAATACTCACTGGTAACGAAGCACCCACTGAATCTTCAGGAAACTTTCCTGCAACGGTGCATGCTCTTTTCTCATGTCAACATACACATCAAAAGTCGGATCACCAACATCACAACACAGATTCATTTGTTCATTTAGGCCTACATGTGATGATGGAAGGAGGGAGAAACTGCTGTGGTTTTTATCACTAGAGGACATTTCACACTTACACACTCAACTGAAGCAGCGTTGTCCGACACTTCCAATGTTTCGGATCTTGGAGCACTTTCAATGTTCACTTCCAATGTGCTCGGAGAACTGCTCCGCTGATGACAGATGACGAAGCTGGTTCGTTGATACCGGCAGAGTCAGTTGGCTTTAAAGGCTCGGAGGATGCGGACTTCATGAATATTCCTAACGACAGTTGCCCTCTCTTTGCCTCTTTCTCCCGCTCTTCTCTATTTTTTTTTTTGGGAACCGGATTTATGTTTGTAAGATATCTTAATTAAATTGGAAAGTTTAGGCTTATTTATACATTACACGTAATGACGTACGGAATAAAAACACAACGATTAATTAGAAATACACGAACGAACACACACGAACTTTCACCATCACTATGATTTTTGTCCTAGTAACTATATGCGTTTGGTTTCACATTACACAAACACAAACACTTATACTAAAAAAATTATTTACAAAAAAATAATAACACAATTTTATGTAGCAACGCTTTCCTTTACAAAATGTTAAAGGAAAAATTCATAGATCGTATCCCGATTCAAACAACTTGGAACTGAAGTACTCAAACTGATGGGAAGAAGAGAATGCCCCTCTATTATTTGTTTATTGCATCTACTCATTGACCGACTGAATGTTGTGAAGTAATAAAAGAAAGGATTTGCAGAGGGAGGACTCTCGGGTGGTTTCTTTGATCCCAATGGCCATAAAACAATCAAGATGTCACTGCGGGCGCCGCCGTCTGTTTGAAGTAAATTTGAATTTGACTACTGTTTCGCAGCCAATGCCCGTAAGCCCGTAAAGGAGCATCGTAGGTTTCGTAGGGGCCCAGTTTAACAATCTTTGTCAGGACTAGGGCCCCGGTCCGGCCCTCAATGGGCTCGGGCCCCGGGCAATAGTCCCGGCTGCCCTCCTCTCGCCGGCCCTGGGGGCCAAGAACAGAGCCTTAGGGTACACCCGAAGGGATACTTGAGACACGCGACCGGAAGCCAAGCAGCTCAACAAACTGGATTCTATCACATAGGTAACTCTATGAGTAATTGTACTAAGTTGTTACTCAAACCAAAAGCGTGAAGCTTCGAAATGAGAATCTCATGGTTCAACCGATCGAAAGCCTTACTAAAATCGGTGTACACTACGTCGACCTGGAAACCAGAATCCAAGGATTCAGTAAGAAACTGGTGCATAACAGTTAAATTGGTACTTGTGGAACGCCCTCTAATAAATCCGTGTTGACAGCTGTGAAGCTTTTGGGAGATCCTAGAAGTGATGTGGTTATATAAGCAAAATTCGAAAAGTTTTGAGAAGTTACAGGAAGCGCGATGGGACGATAGTTAAGAACATTGGATCTGTCACCTTTTTATGAACGGGAACAATTTGAGCAGATTTCCAATCAACAGGAAAGCGTCTGTGTTGAAGGATCAGATTGAATATGTGAAGTAACGGCGTCGACAGCACAGAAATGCAGTCTCCCAAGAAGAAGGCAGGGATGAGATCAGTGCCTGCGGTAAGTGTGGGTTTAATCTTTTTATAGCGAAAAGCAGATTAGACTCGACGAAATGTTTAGGCAGAGAGATCACGTCAACAACCTGATGTTGAGGTACAAAAGAGTGGTGGGCATGTACGTCGCTAAAGCAGCTACTAAAATAAGAAGCAAAAAAGTTGACATCATTTTGGCCGTCACTGTGAGCACCAAGGTAAGTCATATTAGAAGGTATATCATACCGGAGGAATTGCGGACTAGATAAATGTAAGACCAGAAATGATTAGGGTTAGACCTAATATCGGTCTCAATACGTCTCAAGAAGCATTTATCAGAAGTCTGAATATCAGTCTTTATCTTGCTGCGCAGCATTCTAAACCGATGAAGAGAAGTAGAGTCATTAGATGATTTATAATTCCGCCAGAGAGAGTACTTCAGCTTGATATCAGAGATGATAGCATTAGAAAACCATGGCGGATATTTTGTTCTGGATTTCGGAGAGGACTTAGGATAAAAGCATTGAATGAGTTATAGATAACAGAATATAGTTTCTGTAAAGAAGAATCAACGGAGGAGTCTGTCCATGATAGGGAAGAAAGATGTTCATATAAGGAGGTGTAGTTACCTTTTCTAAAGTTGTAGGACAAATGAAGATTATTTCCAACAAGTTTGTGGAAATTGTCAGGTAAGCTGCAGGAAAATCTTATGAGAAGGGTAGGATGATGGAGGTCCTCGTCAACTATTGGATCGCAGTTCCTGTCAACCAGACATGGTTTGGATGACAATAAAAGATCAAGTAACCTATTGTTGGAATTGCGGACAAAGTTGAACTGCTCAAGAGACAGTAAGTTGCAAAAATTATTTAATTTTTGAACACGTTCGGAGGTACAGCCTGAAAGGGACGAGGCATATTCGGCAAAGTTAAAATCACCCAACACAATGAGATCAGGTCCATGGGTAATGTGAAGTAGCTCAAGTGCCTCAAACAGTGTGATCACGTGATCATAAGACACAATTTGGGATATGTAGACAGCGACAAGACAGAATCTAGCACCAATGGTACTTATGAATACAGCAGAAATATCGATATCGAGAATAGACTGAAATAAAGGAGAGATTGAATACAAATCTATATGCTGCACATGAAAGTTGAATTTTACTGCAATGAGAACTCCGCCACCTCTAGATCTGGATGTGGCTTCGAGTGACCGGTCACATCTAAAGATGTTGAAAAGAGGGGAAAAAAGTTCGGAATTATTGACAGAGTCGCTTAACCAAGTCTCAGTGATCACAAAAATATCGATGTAAGAGATAGAGAAAACACCGTTGAGAAATTTTTGTGTTTTAGTGTTAAGGCCCCTAACGTTTTGATAGTAAATGAAGACAAAAGCGGAAGAAATATGAGATGAAAGGCAGTCAGGAAAGTTGGCGGGAGAAGGTGGTAATTGCTATCCGGAACCTAAAAAATCTGCTTTTAAAGCAGTTAGCTTCTTGACATATACAGGACAGTTCCTATCCCAAGCAGCGTAATCCGCAACAATTGAAGTATCGAATGACTTCTAATGCATCAAACACAGGGCAAGAATCATACCCAATAAATATATGTCCAGCCGAAAGAGCAGATCTGTAAGCAGCAGCGTCAACCTGTAAGACAGCCTGAAATGAGCTTTTGTTCTTCCTAAGAGGGTTGACCGAGATACATTTGATACTGGAGGAACCGAATAAATCAGGATTTTGTACACCAGCAAACTTGACAATAGTCTCCGGGCTGTGCAACTCAGTCATCCCAGTGACTCTTATGCGGGAATGGAGCTTGGTGGTTTCAGTCAGTTGATGGTTTTCTGAAAGGTTGACGGACGCCATCTGTTTCAATTTCCCGGCGCTGTCATTAGAAGAGCAACTAACGAGAATACCACCACCAGCAGTATGCTTCACACCGACGACACCTAAGCCAGAGGATATGGGGTCCACAGTACGTAAAAGATCAGCCTTAGTAGTAGAATTACTCTGCTGAGTCTTTGGTTTAATCAAAACACAAGATACAGCGACGTTAGAATAAGGGCGACGGTTTTGACATCTGGAGCTTTCAGATGGTACAGACGAGAGATTAGACTGCAGAGAATTCAATGCTTCGGATTTCAGTGACAAGACACCAGCTTCGACAATAGAATTTACGTCCTTAGAAATCTTCTCGATCAGATGAGATTTTAATTCACCAATTTTTGAATCTAATTCTTGAACAATATTATTCATGTATTTATCCAGGTACGAATTAATTTTATCTTCAAATGTGGCTGAACAAGAGAGAGAGAGAGAGAGATACAAGACTGGCAATTCCAAATCACTTCTTCGTACGTTCTAATAATGTCAATAATATTCTTTGGTAAATTAACGCAGTGTAGGTGAAACGGATTATTACAAGGACCACTACAGCTAAGTCCAGGTAGTTTTGACCCACAAAGATCACCGCATTTAGAGCAGATTGACATTGATTAGAAATTAATAAGTCCCGTATCAAGTACTGGAGTTTGTGATTTTACGGTCAAGGTGAAAACGTTTCTGATACAAGTGTCGAACTTACCGATAGCGTCCATAAGGCAACACGTAAACAACAAAATCAACTATAACGCACAAAGTAAATGTAAAATTCACTGCATTTTAATTGCACTGGGAATAACAAAAGGCATAATGTTCACACTGCATACAAGAATTTACAACTAATGTAAATATTCAAATTATATAGAGACAATTCGGTTAATATTCTATTTTACCGAAGCACAGAAATTCGTGTTACACGTACATCAGTCATGAGTATTAACATATATGTTGCCCAAATGGTATTCTTGAGTCCATTAAAATTCCACAAAATCTTTTTATGCCGACGTTTTGGTCAACTCTGCCAGACCTTTATTTTTAGCCTGATAACACACTTGAACGAAACCCTCCTACAAAAAAAAAGTTCCATAAATCATTTAGTTGGGAAACTAAAATAAAACTTCATTCGTAAACTTGACATCCAAATTCCAATACGTTAATTAAATGAAGAAAAAATGTGGAAATTAATAACCTAACGGTTAATTAGCACCCAAAAGTGAATTAGAAACAAAACAGTTAATTAAAATCCATAGACGAATCTAAAAAATGTAGGTACTGATGTTGTAATTATTCTGCTTCCGTAATATATTAACCGATTGTAACCAGGAGACACCTGCACCCCTTATACAAATGTGCAGCTAAAGAAAACTTTGGATAGTGGTTAGGGTGACGTTTCAGACCACGAGGTGAGAGCTTTTCCAGATGCAAAATGTCGCTGTAACCACTATGCGAAGTTTTCTTTGGCTACACATCCGTACCTTCCATAAGAGGTCCAATACATCTCTGGCTACAATCACCCAAAATTGTACAACAAAAAAAACGTGCCTCAAATATATGTTTAAAGTCGCTAATGACACTTTCTAACAATAACCTTTGCTCTTTCTAACCCAAACGCAGTATCTGTAACGTGCGAAAATATTCTTCATTAGTTGAATTAAGTCCAACTTATATAGTAACAAAACAGCTCTTTCATTTACAATCATACACCAAAACAAAAGTGAAATCTGTATAAGTTCATGAAGATTTCGTCGATTTAAAGATTTTAATTTGCATCATCATTTACCTCAGTTTTCCACGAATAGCGAAATATCTATAAAAAATAGAAAGTTAAAATGTAAGAGTTAAATTACAAATTTTTGTTAAGATTATTTCTTAAAAAAATTTCTTCAAATTAGGACCAACCAATGCTACAAATCTCAAAATAAAAATATATGGGACATATTGGAAATTCTCATTAATAAAGTATTACATATCAAACCAAGTGGTTTAAGGATTTTTTCTGTCCCCAATACCTCCTAGCAGAAAGTTAATTCGATTGAACTAGAAAATCAAAAAAACTTTAAAGAACAACAAGTTTGTGACTCAATAAACCGTCCAAAGAAATTATTGCTTTCAAACAACGTTAAAGTTAATTAAAATATGACACAACACCGAACAAACAATAAAATAGTTATCTTCAAATTTGAAATCAGTTGATAGAAACATTACAATTTAACAATGAAATGTAAGACACCGAGAAAAATCTAGCATTAATTACGAAAAACAACTAAATTGCGTTTGTAAATAACCGCTAGCAGTGGCGAAAATGAAATAGAAGTGAACTATAAAAGAAATTTAATTAAAGCGAAACGAAAGCAATAAAACATGTGAGTAAAACGTTGAATTTGTTTTAAAAATTGCAACGCCACACCGCACTGCATTAACACAAAGCCTTAAATGAAGAAACTTTAATTAAAACGTAAAACAAAATAGTTTTAAGAGTTAAAAAAGTGCTTTAGTGTAATATGTAAAATTTAAAAAAATTACAACTATTATTCAATTTAATACCTAATAAAATGCAGGTTTTATTACTTAGTTTTGATAGCTTCAATTTATGTTGAACATGAAGGAACGAGAAAATTATCATCACAATAAATAATGTAAATGCTTTTAAGTGCAAAATATATATCAAATTTTAGTTATTTTATTTCCATAAAATGTACTTCAACGTTTTGCCAGCAACGTACCGGAAATGTATCCCTTAATGGAATTTGGACGTAAAAGCCTTTACTTCTACCCATTATTCCTGATTCATTTTAACTTTTTCTCAAACCTTTTTTTTACATTTATTTTTTACCTAATTCCGACAAATTTACTTATGGAAAGACATGATGTTATATTTTCATTAGGAACAAAAAGTTAATGCTGGTTGTACGAATACAAATCAAAATTCGGTCGGTAATCTCTTTCAAAATTGACACGGTTAAATAACGATTGAAAAGTATTTTTGGTGCATCGACAAAAAAATTAGCGTGCAAATTTAAATTCCGTTCTCGTATAAGCTCAAGTGGTTTTAATCAACCACTAACGTAACAGCTTCATTTATATTTTTGTCACGTAATTAGTGTGAGGACAACCGGTAAAATAATGCACGATGTTTTCCGAAAAATAGTCATTTTTTACTCGTAACCCTTAAAATTGTTTTCGTAAATTCTTGTGTTTGTTTAAAGGTGAGATGGTGCAACAGGGTCTAAGTTTATATCCTTTGAGAATAATAAATCATTCGGTAAGACCAATCCCCTACGAGAAAAAGCTTACACAACATTATATTACTTAAATCCGCGACAGTGCGTTTCACAATCTCGGGGGAGTTATAAAACTCAATTAGAGTATCCCCAAACGGGGAAGTTGATGAACTCGGACATGTTAGTTACCGTGGCAACTGAAAATTAGCGGACGAAGTAAAAGTTGCGAATTCCCTATTAAGAACTACTATACGATATAAAGAAGTAGATAATCATAAATCATTGCGTTGGAAACGTTTGACAAAGAACTGATAACAAGTCAAGCGTATAAAATGGAAATTCAGCAAGAAAAGTAAGATAAGTTAGCTGAAAATCGTATAAGAAGGTCAAAAACGAGAAATATTGTTCAAAATCCATCATCAACGAACAGTTTTGAATTTTAAAGCATATCGTTAACTAATTTTCTTGCGATTGCTGACATCGACAACGAAGTAACAACTTTTGAAAACTTCATTAATAAAAGTTGGATTTTTTTCTTGCTAAATATTAAAGAAAGTAATATCGGTGTAATCGACAAAAAAACGTAATTACAAAAGTTAGTCATGTGCACATAAAACTCGATTCGATTTTATAGTTCGTAGAAATGAAAATGCTCATTTCCGAATTAGTCTGGGATTAAATGCAAGTGGTTATGAATGGAAACTTATTTTGGTAAAATTACGTAGAACTTCATTGTAACAATTTTTTTAATACATTAATCGTTAAAATAAATAATATCAGGAATTCTAGAAGTTAATTAAAAAGTTTTACCAGTAAAACAAAATCCTGAAGCTCGATAATTATTTGTAAACGTTGTGCCTTCTGGGTGATATATTCGGTAAAGTAAATATTATCTAATAATAGGGTTAATCTTTCAAAACTTTGTATTCCAAATTTCTTTTGTGTACTACTATTCATATAAGTATCAACTTTTAATAATATTCTACATGATAATAGATTTGCTTTATAATTCGAAATCATCTAGAACCACCTTGTTAGGTTCAATTTCATTTACATCGAAGAATTTGTTTAAATTATATTGGAAACATAAAACATTTTCACCGGCATAATGTTAATCATAACCCTCGGCAGTAGATTTGGAAAACTTTGAATTTGAAACTTTTGTTTGATGTAAATTAATTAATTAATACACGAGCATAATTTTGTAACGGTTTATTACTCCACACTTATAAATAAGATGGGGAGTTATGCTCCGATTTTAACACTAGCCAAAGGGTAAGCTAACCAACACAGATTTTCGAATTTTAAAATATTTAGGAAAATATTTATTTTACACATTATTGCTTCAAATAAATGTTGTTCGGTATTTAATTATACACAACTTTTGTTTAAACTGGTTTTTGATCCAATAAGTAGTTGTCAAGTGACATTAATTATCTATACCAATATTAAGGATACAAAAAAAAGTTATGAAAAAAATGTTGGAAATTTTATTGTCTATAACTTTTGATTTGAGCTATTTTTAATACAACGCAATTTTTATTTTCTTTTCCTTTTCAATTCGTCTTAAAAAGAACGCACGCGCGGAATCTCGTTTTGACGCTGTTAGACATTTATTTTATTTTTCGAGCCAAATGTTTGATCGCCGCACACTTTGCTACGGTTAATTGAAGAAAGATAAGTGTTGCCGGCAGCCGAAGAGTAGGGCATGGGTGAGAAAAAGGATCCACCGCTTCTTCAGAACTGTCTTGAATTAAACCGAGGGCGCCATAGTCCTAATGCGTGGATACAAACCTGCTTCCGAACTAAAGAAACAGACGCAACAATCAACCGTAACAAATTAAAGGAGCAATAAATACAATAAAGAGAGAGAGAGACACATGTAACCTACAAAACGTTATTTAATAACACACCATAAAAAAAGGAACAGGGCACAATTTAAATATATATCCCTTTACAATTTAAGTTAATTCTACGAAGCGTATTCGTTCGTACTCCTATATATATTCGTACACAAAAGAAGGAAACAATATATAATTAATAGCAAGTTATTAATTTATGTGGTACGCCACTGGCGTTATATAATCTAACAAGATGGCGACGTGACCCCCACCCGTACAATACGAAGGTGTATTTAGTGTTCGCAGTTGCAATATTTAGCAGAAAAAGTATCGGAGATTTAGGTGTTTCCCCAAAAGAGCGCTCTTCCGTGGTATTACACTTCTACTCTAAAGATCCCAAGCAATGGTGGGTAAATGAAGCAAGTTCGCGCCTTTACGGTACACATTCGTGTATAGATTGGGCCAATATGCGCCACAACAAGTTAATTAATTATATTGTAGTGAATTAACAGAAAAAAGATTATAAATACGTGAACAAATACGTTTCGAGTTCCAAATATTTAACTGCACTTAAGGTGCCAAGACAAGTTGTACTTATTTAGGTGTTACGCTTGAGACGTTTTCGGTAGCAGTGTGACGTCCCGGAGATGGTTTGTTTTCAGCGTAGAAGTATAACTAGAAAGATCTGACCTTATGTTGTAGATAGAGGTTTACGATGTTGACACACAGGAGGAGATACAGATATGTGGTGTCGGTGCCGGCTGCGGCGACCCCTAATTTCGGTAGGATGTCCCGTACTTCAGCAATTTTAACAGCGAACCCCAAGTATGCGACACACGCAGCGACAAGACAATAACAGGTAGAAAGAGATCCCACGATGAATTTAATCAGCCAGGTAATTGGTTTTGTTTAGGTCAAAAGAACCTTTAAAGCCGAGTAATTTTAATCCCGGAGTACTCGCCTTATCTGAAAATTATGCACGGTGTAACGTTGAGGAAGCCATGAAGAATATTTGTCGTACCTGAATGCAATCGAGCGACCATTAGAAGCAATTAGTACACGCATCCGTCCTAAGATAAACTTCGAAAATCGAGTAATCAATCCTTTCCCCAGCTAAAATATACCGCTATACATTGAAAGTTTGCAGGGTCCTATACATACCACTAGAAAATTTGACGGAATTACGATCAAGCACTCAGATGAAGGCAAATTTGAATTTCATGTAGCACGACGTGATGGTGGTTGTCACCAGGCGGAAATTGAAGAAACCGAAAATGTATTGGCCAATTAGACAACGCGGAAGTTGAATTCTGGGAATTAAATCCCCAAAAATTTTCGTTAAGGAGCGAACACGGAGAAATGTCGCGTTTACACCTCGACTCCGTGCATTGGGTGTTGCCTAACTCACAGTGACCGTTACAACTTTGGGATACTTTTTCATGCTTGCTAGTATCAGAATGATGTGAAGTTCCTACGCGAAAACTTGTTTTTCATTTTCAGTTTGAGTTGTTGTTCTCTCTGTGGTAAAAATTAAATCCCATCAGATTCGTAAGAATTGAGGTTTCCACGGCCGGAAGTCATGAGATTGAAACAAAAACGTCTTCTGGGATTGGATCGTGTCGGAAAGGTCCAAATCCCGGAAGACGTTGTTTGTACTGGTACCTAAACACAACTTTCTCTTCTTATTCTCTTTAGTGTTGAGTTCCTTGATCAACAATTATACAACCAATTTCTGTGCTTCGATGACGTTTACTGTTATTTTATGAAGCTGATATTATATTTCCTAGTGGCTCAGAGGGTCGGCGAAGAAATTTTGGAGCGCGAATTTACTGCAAAGTGCAAAGTAAACTGAAAACTATATGTATACAATACAATTATTAACAACATCCAAGCAACATACTCTGCCAACGTGAAAAAAGGAAAACAAACACGAAATTTCCTGACAAAACAGGAGAATCTGCAGACTGAGCTAGTACTGGAGAAGAAAAAAGAAGAATAAAAAACGACGCCGTGCAGTGACAAAAAAAATTATAGCAGAAGCCAGAAAGAGAAACCCATCAACTACATTCAAATCAACTATTAACAATGGGTGACAACCAAGTCTTTGAAATGAATGGGTTTTGTGTCCTATCGATGAGTCAGGTAATTATTGTCAATTCTTTTAAATATTTTTAATCTAATTTTAACTGCTCTATCACAAAAAAGATATACCGTAAACACAACCGTTTTCTCCACAGGAGATGATAATTATAATGCACGCACCATGAAATAGTTTGGAAAGAACACTACAAAAAGTCTAAGTACAACAATCATAAATACTAGATGAGCCAGCATGCTACGCACGAGTACATTAGGAAGGTTACAATAAATTACAATGCGATAAGCATAGAGTTGAAGCTGCATTACAGTAATGAAACGAAACAAACTATTTGAGAAACGGTTGTGCGGACGGACGGACACCTTTGTCAGATTTTTAACATATATGATGCTACCTCTTTGTCGTAGTTGTAGCTTATAAAAATGTAAGTGTTGCATTAAAAACTTTCCAAATTTTGAATACTGGATAAATGATAGTCCACTAATAGGAACGTTTTGATGAAGATATCTGTTATTCTACAATCTGAAATAAAATTGTTGAAACACGCTCTATTAGGCAATACTAATTGAACAAGTCTTTGCTGATTCGATGTTACTTAGCGTACAATTCTAGACACCTACTCTACGAAGGCAAAGAAGAATCATGAAGCAGGGAGCTTCAAGGATAGTGAAAACAAAATTGATCTGCAAGACCTGACAACCATAAGATTATGATTTCTTGACATACAATCAGTATGGAAAAGAAATCAATTGAGACGAAATTACTGACAATGTAATTGTAAATGTATAAAAAATATTTATTCATTTTAAAATATTGAGATCTTCACAAATGGTAACAGAGTGTAATTAGAATTAACAATGAATTAATTTAACATAAACAACTAATTTATTTCCAAAATCTGTGTAGATAGTAGACACCATAGTTTAACAAACAAAATGTAGAATTCAGAGAGTTTGATTAAGATTGAATTTTTTTTTGCTACACATTCAATTTTCAGATTCATCAAGTTTAACAGTAAGAAAATATATGAAGCTACCATTAGTTTTATAAGATAATTCTAGTTTAATTTGATACGTGATAGTTGAATATTTCTTCTTTGTGGCGTATGCTTTTTATCATTCTGTAGTCTGTGACATTTTTACCTTTTAATTGTTTGTTATTCATGATTACTGGTTTTGAGGTTTGGTGCCATTTTTAACAATTTACAAATTATAGTTTGTTTCTTTCTACTACTGAAAGAGTTTTTCTTCAAGCGACATTACACGCCAAACGTTATGTACGCTGTTGTGTGTATATTTAGGCGTTTATACAAATAAAAAATATGTGGAAGGTGATCAGTACTTTATCGTACCTATGGTCATGACAAAACATGTTGTTCACCAGTTTGACAATTAAAAAAATGTTCAACACAATTTCATAAAACACAATCACACACTAATATAGGGCACACAATAAATATTCGACAAGTTATTGTTAAGGGGTCGAGTAAGAACAAATCAGATTTCTTGTACTAATCTTTTGTTTCAGGAATATGGTCGATATTTAACTTTACAGGGAAAACACTCGTGGAGATGAGACAAGTATTGCTCAATAAAGGTATAGTAAAGATTTTATTTCACCAGTCGACTTTATTGAGGGCCCTATTCATGGAATAGCTACATACGTCAAAGAAAATATTCAATATATACCGATATCAAAATTATCTTTTGTCAAGGGTGGTTGTAAATGTAAAATCGTCGTTTTAGCTGCTTGAAATACTGTCGCACTGACATCATCAAACCGTACAAATTTATCTATTTATTTTGAAAATGACTTGACACAACAAAACATATTAAAAATTTAAAGTAAGGCAAACGTTTTACATTCACAATCACCCTTTTGACCAAGATAATTTTGATATCCCGGTACAAAAAGTATAATTCTGAAATTTTCGTTATAGCTACTCTAATAGGAGATTTACACGTAGTAAATATTTACAAACCTCCTCAATAGCTTGGCCAGAAAGTTTTAATGTCGTTTTCCTCATTCTGCAGTATATATTGGTAACTTTAACTGTCATAATACATATGGGGCTAGAAAGACAACGATATCAATGGAATAACGTTACAAACATAGATGGAAGTTTCGAAACATACATTTAGTATACGATCCAAAAGACATCAAAAACATTTTACTACGGTCGATGGCAAACGATTACAGGCCGGACCTGTGTTTAGTGTCATATGATCATGACATGGTATTTAACAATTTTCCAAGAAACCAACATAGACCTTCGCTATTACAAATTGGATTTCAAATTTGTTTGTAGAATGTTTAGAAAACTAAGATGGAATTTTCAAAAGCTAATTGGATAAACCATAGAACATCTCTCCATTCTATTCTTAGATGATACCACCTGTTTCTGATAATTATTTGTAGGTGCTGTTAAATGTGCAGCAAAAATTAATTCCACGTGGTTTCGAAAAGAAATATGTCCCATGTTGATCGACTGAAACAAACTGATTGTATATAAATCATATCTAGAAAACTAAATAAAGAAACTGGAGATGGTATACTGTCATCTCTAAATAATGGAAGACAAGAGAAATGGAATTCATTAATGGAAAATATGAATTTTGTAGATACAAGTAGTGTGCTAGGCACAGGCTAGGTTCTACAAATCAATCAGCTAAAACAAATACAAAAATTCTCTCCATTTTATTGCTTCTCAGTTGGTTAATGTTTCAAACTTAGTAAAAGTGGAAAATCGATTATCACAAAGATGAAAAGTGTCTACAAAAGAAAAGAAAAGCACATGTAACTGAACGAAGTAATACTGA
>JALBCR010003973.1:0-116158 GCA_030710515.1 Abscondita cerata | reverse complement strand
GGCTTATGAAATTCATTAAATTTACTTAAAATTGCTTATTAGTGCCAAGCGAATGACGGGTTTGTAACCGTTTATTAATTATACAAAATTTGAAATTTTTAAGTAACGGCACTTTGAATGATTTAAAGAAAACTCTTATAACGATGTATTTTTTCAAAGGGTTGTAGCTCTTTAGGAAGCATTTTCGGATTAAGGTAATTTGAGTTGAAAAATAACCTCTAGTACCTGTAGTTTCCGTTTGTCAGAACCATTGTATTTAACTGATCGGAAAACGATCTGTGACAAGGACAAGAATTTCTCGGAAATGTATTCGCTAATTTTACTTCTTGAAGTTTTAGTATTCGAGGAAGCTAGACAAATTATTATGTAATTTAGATGATCGCGTGCTGATAATCGACAGGTTTCCAACGTCATATCCTGAAGGGGTGTGAAATCGTGAAAGGAACCGTTGGTTACCTTGACATATGACCTTGGTCTAGAAACATCGCGTGTTTGATAAATCACAATTTCAATATCATGATTATTCGGAAATACTTCACGACGATTTTATTAGTTTTATATATAAAAGGTTATCTCTTTTCAATTTTTGTGCTGTTTTAAAAAAATTATTTCACTTTTCTTATTAAATTTGAAATTGTAATTGCATATTAAAGCCGAGCATTCGAAGAGTGATGCTACATTACCTATTACTCTCCAAACCCTTCCAATTTCAAATTAGAAATAACTTAACAATCAGTTTGTTGATAATAAAGCTTTGTGTAGGTAATTTATATTACTTATGAAATCTCTTTATAATTCCAGGAAACTTTGCAGTAATGTTTTTGAACATTCAATCTGGTGTTTTCTCAAATCGCGTGTTTAGATTAAATAAAATTTCTTGACAACGTATGTTTGATTTTTTCTTGGCTAGGCAAAGATTAAATAAAATAAAACTATTAGTGCATTTTTACTGGAATCCTAAATGTCAGATGGTGATCGAAAAGTGTGGCAGTAGGGTAAACGTAAGCTTCCCCGAACGCAACTATCAGGGCGTATAGCACAGATCATTAAAGTTTTGCCCTTGACAAATTCGAATAACCTTTATATTGTGTGAGTCATTCTCGATTGTTATGCTTCTTTACCTCTAATATCAGATTTCCCGTTAAGCAATTCCAAATAGCAAAATTAACTATCAGTTTTAATATCTTTGAAATCTTGAAAATTTGTAATTGGATTTAGCATTACGTGTATCGTCTTGTCATTTTCTAAATACAATTAACCTATTTCTTAATTTTTTCCGTAAACTGATGCTTCACATATAAAATTAATCTACAGTCAGCTGTAATTATTGCCAATGATATCCTGTCACTTTATGCGTTAACGAGATTAAGCATTTCGTGATCTTCTTTATTACTCTAATGGCACAATTATCATCTTATTAATTTAATTATAAACTGAGATTATAACTGATAAGATGGAGAGTTACTTTTTTTCACTTTTTCCGACGAATTAGAGTTAGTACATTCTAATGAAGCAAACAAAACTTTATGTCCGACGGCAGGCCGGCCGTCCGTCCGTATGTAATCAAGATATCAAGAAAACCGCAGATCTGATTGCATTTTGGGCATAATCTATCAAGCCAAAGGGTCGTTAACTTGCATAGATTTTCGAAATCTTGGAATATTCATCTTACATATGTTTTTTCAAATAAAAGTTTAAACTGTTTTTGATCGGATAAGTAATTACTGAGGTATGACACGTGACACTAATTGTTTTAACAATATCCCTTCCAATATTAATGAATACACAAAAGTTTAAAAAAAGTTGTTGTAAATTTGATTGTCTATAACGTTTATTTGAACTATTTTTTCTAAAACGCAATTTTCATTTTCAAAACGCGCGCAGTTCCTTGTTTTAACGCTGTTAGACGTTTATATATTTTTCGCTACAAAATTTTATCGCCGAACACTTTCAATACTCTCACGTTTGTTAGTATCAGAACGATGTGGAGTAAGATTGTCGAAATCTTGGACTATTTACAAAAATATTCATTTTACACATTTTTCTTCAAATAAAAGATGATCATTACTCACAATCATAATAGTGAGATCGGGAGTTATTCGACGGTTGCGAAACCGAAAATGTTAACATTTCTTTTTTCACTTTTTGTAATTTAATTATTGGTACATAACTTTTTTTAACTAACCAACAGAAAAACACCAAAACTGCACCAAAAACTTTACTCGGACACGTGTTTCAACAGCTCAGCTGTATGTTTCAACAGAAAGACCACAAATGAAGTGGCGCGCGACACACACACACACCTAAGTTATACCTTCTGCTGCCGCGGAATTAAGTACAGGATGCGTCAAACATTAATTGTAACCAAAAATCCTATAGAGATACCTTTTAAGACGTATATTAATTTCATATAGTGTACAAAATAAAATTATAATAAAAATTATATCTCTGGAACAATTATACAATGCAATTAACGCCAAATTAAAATTGCTTCTGGGCAACTCGGTATTTATTTCCCGGTAGATTCCACTGTTACGGTAGTTGAGCCACGGCTTGTTTCAAGATGGCTGTTCGCGGAGATGTGGATTTGTTGGAGCTTCGGGTTGGTTATAGCTACAAAATAAAAGGGTGAAATACGGGCTTTACCTGCCCTGGGTGGTTGTGCACCCTAAAACTTTTAATTTGTAGGTCTTTCCTAGCGACTGGAAGTGTTTGGTGTAGTTATAGGTTAAGCAATACCTTTAACTAGCTGGCTGGGTATGCCTATTGTTTCTATCTTCTGGGCGGCTTGGTGCAGGTTTGCGGTTCGGTTAATAGCCTCCAAGTATGACTACCCCCTCAGGTGGACCTGGTGCCGGTGATTTATCTTTACACGAAAGTTTGTACGATGTTGCCTCGACGTCCTACTAGAGTTGACGATTCTATACAGTAGCTCGATTTTAGCGTATCTCTGGATACCCAGTGAAAGCGGGCGGTTCGTGGACGTCGTTCGTAGGTACTTTAAACGTGGCCGGCTTTGTTAGAGCGGCTCTCGAGTCATGGGTGTATTACTCGGGATTACGACAGGAAATTTAGAGTGCTATGTGATAGTGGCGTCTTATGCAACGACCAAACGCGAATCGATAAACTGAATTACTGGACCCAGAATGCCTATTAACATAGTAGAAGTAGAAACTTGCACGTTCGTCCGCGACAAATTCAATTGCGGATGAGTACTAGTGCGTTTAGAAGTAAGATTATAGTAAATTAATCAGGTATCGGTTTCGGATCAAGTTCAGGCGGTGGTCAATAATATTTTAGCAGGATATCAAAAGAATAATCCGGTACAGGCGGTTGGTCGGGTTTAGTTAAACAGGTCGGAAAACGAACGAAAACGGCCGAATTTATACCCATTCTTATCAGGAGTGTAGCGGTAACCGCGAGAGAGGGGATCCTAGAGGGAGAATGAACAGGGATGGGTGACGTAAAGATAATTTCCTTATCACAATCACGTCACCAAACGTATGATCATTACATATTCACCAAAACAACATCACCCCAATAAGGCATTTCAACGCTTTTGCCAAAATGGCGTCTGTAGGGCAAACAAACCTTTGTTTTGATGACTAATTGATGTTGATTTTTTGTACTTTTAGTGGTCGTTTTATTTAAGTTAGTTATAGAGTCTGTGAAAGAGTATTTTAACTCAATTTATGCTTAAAATTACAAATAACAGGGATTCTAAAACTTACCACTGTCACGATTTCCTCTACTGCTACAGTTCACTACACAACCAAATGCTGGCATTACGGTACATTACAAATCAATTAAACGTATAAATTATATTAAAATCCTATAACTCAATGATAAAATCCATTTAATTACACGTAACTTTGCCCTACAGTAGCCATTTTTAAAGGTCTTTGACACCTATCTGACAGCGCATTGAAATGCCTTACGCTTTTCCTAGGGAAACTGAGGTTATGGTTCTCTCCAATGTCAATGTCAAACTGACAGATGGCACTTGTCTGCTCATGGTCGATTAATTCTGTGCATTTGCGTACAGCCACAGCTTACTACTTAAATTTTGTGATTTGAAAGTCACAATAATTAGATTTGAAAAAGAAATGTTAGTAAAAAAAATGTTCTAAAAGTAGCATACGCAACTTGTGCGTATACAGTACTTGGGAATGCGTCACTGACGCTGTCGCTGACAAACGGGGTGCCCGTATGCAAACCCAAGTGCGCGTCAGCACACGATGGGTAGCATATTGGCACGAATTCCTGAATACTGTTAACGTACAAATTGCGTATGCTATTTTTTGCACGTTATTTTTTCTAAAATTGCATTTTGAAATCTCTGTTATTGTGACATGCAAATCACAAAATTTAATTAGTAAGTTATGGCCATATGCAAAAGCACATAGTGAATACGTTTGTCATCTGACATCTAGTTAACCTATTTAATTGTCATGTTTTTATTTGAGGGTTTAAATTGTATTCAACAATTTACAACAAATAAAATATGCGTAAATTGCATTCTAGATAACGAACAATGTAAGTAAATCAACAAATTATCTGTGGAAAGGTTCTCATGTGGAATGTTTTTTGTCGTTTTTGAAACGCAACTTCGGGATGACAGCGTTTCGGTGTCTGCGTTACGTGCGCTCTTGATTTTTTCATAGGTAAGGAGTGCAAAAATAACTATTGAGGAATTTACGTAATTGTAAATTTATTTGTCTTACAATAACCAATTTAAGTAAAATTTGTGGACCATTAAATTGGAATTATTTTTTTTATTTAAAATAGTGTTTTTATTTCCTAGAACTTGTCTGAATTGTATCATTTTTTTCCCGAACTAAATATTCCAAACGTTATAGCATTCAGTTATACCGTAGGTATACGTAAAAAATTTTCAACAATTGAAAGCGGTCTTCAAACTATTTATCTAATTTACGAATTGGGTAAATTTTCTAATTTGGGGTATAATTGGGATGTTCTTAATTATTTATTTATTCGTATGGTACATTTTCATTATTGTATTGCGATGTAAGTGTTATGTATGGTGCCCGAGAAGATTAATATAAACATGTATAGTGTGGTGACGAAATCGTGTGCAATTGTGGATTGGTTCCTCTTGGCAAAGTATTTGCCTCAAGGTTTAGGAAAACCTCTAAAACCTAAACTGCTAACCCTTACCTACCTTAGTATTCATATGTAATGATATTAATTATGTGTGTAAACATTATAGATGGTAAATAAGAACATAATATATAACAGCACAGCAATTGCATGCCGACATATAATGGACCGGTCCAAGCACCAGTCATGACAATGACGAAAAAAATTGTAGGATAAAGAAGTAGCACACAGAATAATGTAAAACAGATAATCAGAACTGAGAAAAAATATTGCTTAACTTCAGATATCCTTCAAATTAGTAAGCCATAACACAGCTTCGTCCGTTAAGTTATTAATGTTTACAAAGCCACCTTTAAACTTTGATAATTGACAGTCCTCCACAATATGTGCAACGGTCTCTGGTTCGTTTCCATCGTCACAGTTGGGATTAGAATCTTACCCCATTTAAGCTTCATAGAGTTGAATTAATGGCCTGTTCTTATGCGATTTACTTACCGTACTTAAGTAGTTTCCAAATTGGTAAGTTTTTGTTAAGTTGACATTTATTCCATACTCTTTTAATGCAGCTTTTCTTCAATTTTCGGTGGAGTAATATTACAAAGAACAGGAAGCCAATTCAGAGGAGTAGATTTAATGGTTCCACTAACTATACGCATAGTGGAATTCAACTGTGCATCTATTTTTTTTGTATGATAATTATTCAACCAGACAGGAGCACAATATTCTGCTGTAGAATAAACTAATGCTAATGCAGCTGTACAAAGTGTCTTTGCATCTGCTCCCCAAATTGTTCCAGCTAATGTTTGAATGACATTTCTTGTTTTCATTTTTTGTTTGACTTTTTCTAAATGATCTTTGTAAATTAAAAACGTATCTAAAGTTACTCCCAGATAAACTGGATTTAAATTATGGTTTAACTTTGTATTATTAAAGATAAAATTCAGTTTTCTATTTTTTCTCTATTACCTAAATGAAAACAAGAAACCTGTCTTTTTAAGATTGGGGCTTAATCGCCATTTTTTGAATGATTTTCCATAATACGCAAATCACTAGATAGCTTTTTTTCAATTTCGAAAATATTTACTTGCAAAGTAAGGTAAGTAGGTATGTATAAGACTTGCGAATTTTATGCACTTTCGTTTTTGAGACGTAATGAATCCTAAATAGTTCTATGAGTTGATATAATCTTTTTCCGACCTAAAAATAACCGAGCCTTTTAAAATGTAGTTACCAACTACATAATAGGAGCTCCTACCGTATTTTTAATGTGTTGTTTGATATAAAAGTGGTTTTAAAAGGGAGATTTTCTGATTATGGTTGAGGTTTAGGAGTAACATGTTAATTTTCTTCCGTCTAAAATTGCTCAAGCGCATTAAAATAGTTACGAAGTACTATCAGCTATCAGATTCTATTGAATTTTCAACAGTTCTGTTTGATTTCAAAGCGTATAATTTTTTCATGTGCTAAAATTGCCCGAGCGTGTTAGCAGTCGATAGCGTCTCATTCCTGTACTTTGTAAGTAAATTTTGACACGCTCGAATAATTTTAGGTTGGAAAAAATATACAATTTATATAACTTTACAATCTAAAACACTCTTAGTACTCTTTTGATATGAAAAATACGCAGCTTTCCAATTCAAACAAAAATGTTGTAAATTTTGTGCTTGAATATTATGCCCTAAAAAGAATATCATATACTATTCATGTAAAAATGTACACCCTGACTTTTAAACTGATAATCATAACTCTAAAATTATATAACTAATCCACTAATCATCACACTAACTACAATTTATTTGCTACACAATATTGTATATTTTCATAATTAAATATTTATTTTTGGGCGCAATTTAAAAATTACCACGCGCAATCATTAATTATCAAAAAAGTATTTATTGGGAAATACGTTAAAATAAAAAAAAATGTTATGTCTGACGGCCGGCCGGTCTGGTCCGCTTTTTATGAAACTTTGTACAAAGACCATTAACCTACACAGACTTTCGAATTTTTAAAATATTTAGAAAATATTCATTTCACACACTTGTGTTTCAAATAAAGTTGTTTATAAATTAATTATACACAAATTTTGTTTAAAATATTTTTTGATTGTAACATTATCTCCACCAATATCAATTTTTCAAAAAAAGTTGAGGAAGAAAAGTTGTTGGAAATTGTATTCTCTATAGCTTTTGTTTGAACAATTTTTTTTCTAAAACGCAATATTATTTTTGCTTAACGGGCGATGTGAGGTTCTGCGGGAAACGCTTTTTTCCCAATTGCGTTATTAATTTGATAGATGTGACAAATTTTGTTTTTAAAATTTGTTATTGTCATTTGGAGAAATTTGTTTCGAGTCAGGTACTAGATGCTGTCTTGGTGCAGACTGGTGCCGAAGGCTGGCACAATGTTGCAACCCTAAAGTTTTGGATTTTACAATTTTAATTATGTATGTGTTTTTTATCATATTATTTATTAAAATTAAGCATTTTAACAATAGCTAATAATTATTCTTCTGGTACTATATGAAAGCGATGGAATGCAAAAGCTATGGACAAATCGGCGAACCTGATCTCGGGTAGACACTCGAACCTGTAAAATTGGCCCGAGGAAGTGCTCACCCTCGCAGCACGAAACCTTACCAGTATTACACCGTAAAGTGTGTGTTTGATTTGCCCCTCCTATAAGAAGACTTAAATTTTCAATCAATTCACTAGTCGAGGAGGAAATAAATCTACGATGCTATGGAAGACGTAACTGATTCATGTGGTAAGGGTTTACTTAAGACGAATACTTTTTAAAACTAAATATCTATTAACAGTGTCTTGAATGATATAAAAGCAAGGAAACTTAATAACTTTGTATCAAATGATTGATCGTCTACAAATAATTAGCTTTGTTCAATGTCAGATAATCGGAACATGGTTGTCTATCTCTGTTATTTACTATTGAACACAGAGGTAGCACATTATCAACTTTTAAAAATGACTCGTAGTTACCTACCAATCAATGCCATAAAACTTGAACAGCGAAATGAGAACGTCGAACAGTAGTAAGCTATATTGATGTTCATTTCCCATGATTATCTTACAATTTTTTTTACACTTGCCATTAAAATGTATGTAGTTTTACAATTTACAGACATTGTATTTTCTTCTCTAATAGTTGGGCAGGATTTGAAGTTGTACCACATTTGGTATTTTCACCGAATTGTTGTGTGGATAACGCTGATCGGCTTGTCTTGTTGAATCGCCCATAAAATACATTTGGAAAAATGTGTAGTCACTATCTGTTGGCAATAAGGAACTTGTTCGATGATATGTTTGACCATGAATCTGCAAGGTTAAAAGTGAAGTATTTGTACCGCCATGTGCGTGGGAAAATAAGTTGACCGTACTGCTATTCCCCATTAAAAAAAAATACATATACTTTATACTCTATCATTTGAAACCTGTCGACGTATTTTACGCCAGCCACATGGTGGTAAAAGTTTATTGTTTCTAATTACACTTACGTTCAAATTGGGCATAAAATTAACTCGGATAACTTTAATTTCCTCAAATGACATTATTTAAGAGCAATTATTGTATTTCTGGGTGTGAATCACAAGTATAGAATCGGGCCTATTTCCGGAATTCAATTGATGTGTAGTGAAATAATATAGAGTTCAGTGGTGTAGTGACTCTGGTGGCGGTGTTAGTGGGGTCAATTCCACTTAGTCACTGGCACAACACAATCCAGAGTCTCATTTTTAAACTTAAATATTTGCAATGTGGACATACAACGTTTATTGGTCCAGTAGCAACGATTTACTGTGAACTGCAATCGATTCCCACTGCTCTTTGGTTTGACTTGCTCGTATATATGTGTTACGGTAAATGCACGTCTAGTCAAAATTTCCATTTTTTGTGAATCTTTATTAATGTATCGACTTTGTTGTCCTGACTCCGGCCCTGGAAATTCGTAGCATGAAATACCGCCGATGCAAGGTTAAATTTTATTCTAAACGTAATTCCAGAAATTTGTGTACACTTCGTACAATTGCGTCAGCTAATGGCAATCAAATAAAATGGTTTAGGTAATTAATCCTAAGTCATCATAATACACATATTTATTCATATACTTGTGGATGGAATGATGATTATTGTTAAATTCGCATAAAGTATAAAGTTAACGCAGGTAAGGATTTCTGATTTGTATCGCCTCGTAGTAGCGTTTGTATGTATTTGTGTCTCCTCTGATTGCAGTTCTTTTTATGTTGGGTTCTTGTCCTTTAATCTACCTTTTTGTTACACGATTTAATCTTGGATAACCAGCGCAGTTTGAGTATAACTCTAATCAAGACGAAGGGGGTCTTTGGGGGATAAGCTTGTATTACGAATGCGGCACTTCTACACCGTAAGCTGCCTGCCAACGACTACTCGTCTGTAAGGATATGAGCACATATAATATAATTAAAATTTGTTTAAAATATATAAATCATTATAGTATAAATAGAGGTGAATACCATAAAATTATAAAAATACTGATTATGAAAATATTTGCTGTTAATAGTTAAAAGTAAATAATTTGTGTATTATATTTAACACGACACATCAAATGTAAAAATTTAATAATTTAATTTTTGTTGCTTTTATGGTTTCTGTTGTAAACGTTATAAAAAACTGCTCCTAAAAATAATATTGTTCTAATCTAACTCCCTCATTTGAAACCGTATATGCCATAGTGCAACTGCGGCAAAATTAGCTGCAAGAATTTCTGGCTGCAACTTTTTATGACGCATATCTACCAACGCAACTGAAAACAACAAAATACAACATCATGTTTCAAAAGTAAACGTTTGCGTGTTCCACCATGTTGCGGTATTTAATTATTCGTATGGTACATTTTCATTATTGTATTGTGTTGTAAGTGTTAAGTAGAGTGCCCAGAATATCAGTATAAACCTGTATATTATATTGATGTCGCATTAAACAAAAGTTGGTGTTTGTTGCATGTTTCGCTTAAAGGTGCGTTTTTACGCACAGACTTGTGCATACAAGTTTGCGCAAACGAAACTGAAATTGTTAAGTCTGTTTTTAGACTCAAGCAATTGGCGCAAATAGTACGCAACTACGATGGACCAGGAAGACCACAATTATTAGCAATACCTGCTGTTTGTTTAATTAAAAAATTAAAAGTTCCAAAAAAGAAAAGAAGATCGCAGAAATGTTGAATTGAAAAGAGTTTCACTTACAGAATGAACCTGATGATTTCCGTTGTTACCAGTGCATGGACGAAAGAATTTACCAACATTTATTAAATATGGCACTAACATTTTTTCATTTTATAAATTTAATTAATTATCGCGATGTTCGATATCAAAATTAATAATTCGACATTTTCCAGTTTTCTTATTTATTCAATTGTCCTGCCGAATTACACTCGATGTTTGTATTTTAGCGAGTAATTTAGGTACTACCTGAATCAGGAAAGATGAGTCCTACGTCATCAAGCAAATGCGTTATGATTTAATATTGAAAATTAAAGTCAAATCAGAAACTATAACCATTCTATCGTATAAACGTCACTGTAATGGTCACAGTCTAATTATCAAAGCATACAAACTGTCACTTCTAGGTTAGATTTTTTTTTATTTACTAAAAGCGATTTAATAGATAAAATATGGAAACAAAACTATTTATTTATTATTATTGTAGTATACTTTACAAATACTAACAAAAACAATTTCATTGCACTAAAATTATCGCACTTCGGTAGTTTTCAGACATAGATGTTACATATTACAATCAACTTCAATGTAAATTCAAAAGAAATATTTACGAACATGTACAACTAATGACAAAGCACAATTAATCTTGTAAGAAAATGATTTAGCAAACACATGTTTATTACAACTTACAGTGTAGCGGAGTATAAGATTACATAGCGGCAGGTAAAGAAACTTTTCAATTAATGATATGATGATCAATGATGGTTCTTGTAAATTGTACAGAAAACGAGCCATTTTTTCGGTAATCCTTATTTTGTGATTTAGAAGCAAATACTAAGCAATGCCAACAAATAACTGTAACGACGATTGAATGTTTGAAATGCAAATTGTTATATAAGCGATAACTTAGAATACAATAAACACTCGAGTCGATAAAGTCAAGTATTTCTGCGCAGTAGCATACACGCACGAAAGAACACCCGATGCGCATTTTGCTTTTATTATGAGCTCATCGATATTGAACGTATGTATTTGATAGTTTCGAACAGTGATGACGTAGGGCTCATCTTTCGTGATTCAGATAATATATTGTTTAAATTCTAATCTCGAAAAACTGTATGACTCAGATCTTAATGTTGTTAGAAATGATTAACCAGAAATCATCTTTCTTTGTTCGTGGCATTAAGAACTAAATGCTAGAGTAATGCAAATGTCTTGCAAGCTAAGCATAAGCCGTGTCGTAAACGTACGTCGTATCCGTCATACATTTCTGTCAAATTTTATATTGTCCTTTGCTTGCCACTCGTTTTAATTGATTTTACCATCCATAAACGGGTTTTTTTAAAACTAAACTTCAACAATTTGTTGCTATTTTAGAGTAATTTTTTCTACACAATGCTGCGAAATAAGCACTTAAAATCCCAAACACAGCTGATAATGTAAACGTTCTTAAGTATTTTCAACGACAACGTTACAACCTGGGTACTTTTCTTCCATTTACATCTGTTATGCAGGTATTTTGAATTACAGTTTGTGAAGTTAAAATAATTGTTTTAATTTTGGCGTGCGTCAGAAGTTTGTGGCATTTCTATAAATACCATATTTAAAATCAAAAAAAGATTTTTAGAAGCTAAAAAAGTCCAAGCGCACCATCGAAGAAGTGCAATCGAGACGACTATATGAAGGATATTGTAAAACGAAAAATTTATTATAATGTACCGTACAACGACAATAATATAAATCTAATTTGGAACGAAGCTTTAGAGAAAATTGATGGCAACTATTGGCAAAAGTGCATAGAACACGTGAAAAAATTATATTTGATTAACGTTGAAAACAAGTAGATGTCATTGTCGAACCTTCAATATATTATATAAAAACAGAATAGTGATTCAAATACTTAAATCGTGTATCATCCTGAATGATTCTGTTTAATTTATCTGGAATATCTACTTATTTTCCTATTTTTATTATAACCTAAAATGCATGAAGATGTATTAATTAATGATTGTGTACATTTTAATGGAACAATAAACATGATTACTTCTTATTGTTTTCTACGTATCGTAATTGACTGTCTGCATCTTTGCAAAAGTAACTTAAAATTAATTCAATCAAATGCTGAATAACTACGTATAATCATTTACTATTTATGTTATGGTTACTATTTTACATTGTGCACGCGGTATACACAATTTTACAAGTATTAATGGCATTTTAAGTAGCGTAACCATATTTATTTTCAGAAAAATAAGTACAGTATATTAGAAAAAATACAAACACATAAAATACTCTGGCAGAAATGTGTAATGTTATTAATTATTTTGACGTGCCTGCAACGCCATCAGTGGGGTCACCTTTGTGCCAATCGTATTTTTGAGAGCTTAGGATAGATTCCAAAATTTGCTTTCTGGTCTTCAAAAACTGGAACATTTCACTGCAAGTCTCATCGAAGTTTGTGTACACTTGCATCACAGCTTCTAGTGTCGATATTTGCGTTTGCGATTTTTCTGCACTCCAGTAGTTATTAATGTTAGAGAATAGTCGCTCAATTGACGCACTTGTTCCAGGAAGACAAAAAATAAACTGACATAAAATCTCACAATTTTTGAAATCTTTATTTGATCCAGACCCTTGATTCCATTTAAATACTTCAACCCATCGGTCTTCGGTAACTACATTTTTCGAGTTTTACTCGGCAATTTTATCTTCTGACAGTTTAGCTTGTAATAGACTAACTTCATCGAAGAGTTCGTCCTCATTCAGTGTCGAACCCAAGTAGTCTTTAAAAGTAGCACATGAACACAAAATTTGATTCCATGAAACTTGGTTTCTCAAATTTATCCATTCAAAGAGCCTTAATTCATTTAAATTTGTACTCCAATTCTTCAAGTAACTCACACAATTTGAATAAAATAATCTAACCTGTGAGATGAAGTCATCTCTATAGTTTAAACTACCTTCCAAATTCTCTTACTTTAAGCGGCAAAAATAATTGATTCAAACGCTTTTCAAGCTTCAAGATCGAAATACTCTAGAGCGGCCTCTGTTGCGCATATTTTGTCACCCTCTACCTTTAATATGACTTTGTGAAACATAGAAGCAATGTTGTGTACAAACCACATCCAAATATCGCTCGTGCGACACTCAAAAATTTGCTTCAAAATCATTGGCCAATTTTCAATAGACAAAAACGTTGAAAGGTTCGTACATTTGTAGAATTCGTTCAATTGCGGGCATCAGACTTAAAAATCTTGTTTTAAAAATGATAACATCTTTTTGTATTCAACATTAACAAAGTCGCATAATTGTTTTAGTTGATTTACTCTCACTGTATAAATATAGAAATGCTTAAATAACTTACCAACAATAACCTCAACGTCAATTGGTAAGACGTCCGTAGCATTTTGTACGCAATTGTTCAAAATGTGTGCAACACAACCAATGCCAACCAGAGGTTTGCCACGAGAAGCATTCAATTTTGCAAATAGGTTGTTCACTCCCTTTCTTTTCATTCCGCCAAAATTTGTATTGGTATTATCAGCAGCTAATCCAATACACTTGTCCACTAAATTGTGGGTTTTCAAAGTATTAAACACATAACTATTTAACTGTTCTGATGTTTCACCAGGTAAGTCTTGCAACTGAAGTAATTTCACTTGAATACCTTTTTCACAATTAAAGTATCTCACCAGCAAAGGTACTATTTTAATTTCTTTGTGGTTGGACGAATCGATCATGATGCTAACAAAATGTGCTTTGTGTAGATCAAGTTCCAATCGCAACTGGGATTCTTTAGCAAAAATATTTTTTACAATGGCTTCAGTTTTGGTTCGAGCTGCCATAAATTTGGGCTCAAACATGTTCGCTATTAGCTTTGATGTGCAATCCAAAGATCTAAAACGCTGCTGATGCTTAATCGTATGATACGCGAAAGTACCTTCCTTGGCTGCAATTAACATATTTTCAGAGCTTTTAAAAAGTGTTTAGTTTAGCGCTTTTAGATTTCGTATTTGCAGCTAATGTATACTTTTTCGTGGTTAGATGAGCCTTAATATTGCTGCGACCACTGTTGGAAATATCAACATCACTTCTACAAATTTCACAGTACACAATATGCGAACTCAATTTATTTTTTATTTTCATAAACGGATATTCTTTCTGTAACTCCAAATTAAAATGACACTTTCTTCGAGGCGGTGCCATGTTTACGCAAATAATGCATAAGTAGGTAACTGAAATCAAACGACGTTGCTTTTTAGTAACCGAAACCAGCACAGAAAACCAGACTGCATTCAACAAAAACAATTGACAAATAATATGTTCGCTTCCTGTTGAACGGTAGAACTCGTGTAGAATTGAACCTGTTTAGTCTTAGCGTTGATTGAAATATTGGTAAAGATAGTCAACCTTACGGGATTATGCGACCCCGAAATTTGTTCTAAACATCAGAGGTCGGTAGTATCGCTTTGTGCTAAGAAAATACGTCAATTGTATTGTAGAATTTACAGAACAGTATTGCCGATAAATGTGAAATAGAAAACTGTAATTTTGCTGATAGTTTATGCTAAGGCACGACATTGTTGCCAATGCATCATGCCGTTGATTGAAATATTGGTGCATTGAGTCAATGTTGACAAACAAACAAAAACATGCGTTCTACAATATACAAGAATTTATTGATTTTGTCGACGTACTAATTAAATGTGTGTCCTTTGTTATATATTTTTTTCTATTGTCTGTTAATTGTTCAATGTAATAATATTTATTTGTATCTTTCTTACGTAAGGTTATAAACAATGGTTATACCATCATGATAAACACATATATGTACAAAGATTGTATACATACACATGTGAATAAAGTTTATTATTATGAAAAAAAACCTGCAGATTTAAAAGTATTAATTTCGTAAAGAAATCGTTGAAAAACGTTTTCCCAAAAAAAAACAATTTCTTTAAATACTTTTGAAAATTTCATACTCATATATTTATTACATTAACATCGTTTATCCGTTGAAAATGTTTTAAAATCTATTAGGCTTACGCAAGTAAATTTCTAAATTTTGGTCATTGAAATTAAAATTTTTAACATAGAAACGCTATCCCTTTTATGTTGGAACGAATGTTGAATTTTCTTATATTACAATCTAACGTACTCAACTGTTTGCATCTAAACAATATTATAACAAGCCTACTCATTTACTAAAGGTGTTGCTAAAAGTATGCAATTGTAGAATTTCTGACTAAGCCGATAAGGAATGTGACTCATAAACGATAATCCGGAAGACTCCTGTAAATTATTACTATTATTTTAGATCAGTTGGAATTGTAATTTTTGAAACAATGTTTATAATTAATGAGCTATTTTTACTTTAATTAAACTATTTTAATTCGAAACCATGATATTTTGATACAGTTTCAAAGAGTAAAATCCCAACTTTTTATCTCTACTAACAGATAACAAAGTGTCACTTTTCGTAAATTATTTTTTTCCCTCGGGAAAAAAGTGAGTACTATTTTTTAACACCAAATTTCCCTCAATAATTTTCTAATTCTATTGTAATATGATTTTTCAATATTAAATCGTCATTTATTTCGTCACAGAAAAGAATAGTGTATTATACACGTATTATCCGCACCGCGTCGGGAGACAACACACCTCAAGCTAAAATCTAGTACTTTTATTTTTAGAAGTAATATGAATAGGTTTTATTACCAAGTGAATTTAAATTTGAAGGTCTAGTCTAGTGGAACCCACTTTCCTAAAAAACACGGTAACTTGTTGCCTTTTGAATTGAAAAATTTGAAAACCAATTTTTATTTAAAATCCTTTTCAACTGAACACGTAAAACAAGTAGATACAAAAACCAATAATTTTGCGTTTCTGAACTGTAGTGGTATTTCTCCCAGTATGTTCTACTTTATTCCTAACGAAGTTATTAAATGACAAACAAATGTCAACATTATTATTTGCAAGTTAAAAAATAAAGTGCAAGCATAATTTGTAAAATAATTGTTTCTTATTTATCTAACACCGACCAAACCAAACTGTTTTAACAAATAACGCTTCGCATGTATTTTAGTAAATTATTAAAAAAACATTGTCATTAAAATCCACGATATGTATCATCAATGGTATTATTCATAAATGAAAAATTCGTCACTTTTAATTACTAGTTAATACGTTTACTAAATATTTGAAAACGTTGCAACATTGTATTGACAAAAGTAAATTTTACGGATTGTATGTTGCGCCATTTTTACAACGGTGGAATAAATTGAACTATTCTATTTCAAGAATCGTACACATTATAACTTAGCGCTTCAGTACAGATGAAAAAAGTAAACAAAAACGCAACCCAACATGCATATGTGAATTGCATCCCTGATACAAGCAAATACAAGCGGTTGACTATCTTTACCAATATTTCAATCAACGGTCTTAGTCCGAGCGCTGTTCCAGTCGCGGAGGATTCTGGGCTGTGCGTCTAGGATAATCGAGGGCTGACTGAAACGTTCGGGAAACAAACTACGCGAACATTCTTAACGTCGTTATTGCATCATGATCAGTGAATCACCGATAAGCATTCTTTTTAAATAAAATATAAATATTTTGGTATACCTATTTGCGATATTTGCATCTTCAGAAAAAGAAAGTACATTTTACTGTACTTCATGCTTCTATTAAGGACTTTAGGACACTAGCAGAAAAGAAATTACTGTCCTACTAAAATAAGTACGTATGGTCACCCAAATTTTAAGCCGTGTAACATTATTTAAAAAGAAAAACCACTAAAATACAGGCTATGTTAGTCGGTTTGTTGTGATACATAAAGGACATCTATTGAATAAAGTACGAACCAAAATAAATAGATACTACGATCTACGTTCGTTCAAGATTGTAACATACACTTTTCAACAATGAGTCATACCAACTTTAAAAAACCGAATTATATGTGATTATTTCATTAATTAAAACACCAATAACAGAGCGTCGTTCAGGCAACAAAATTTGATTAATACAAAATAAACGGATTTCTCGGGGATTTATTTTTTAGTTTATCCAGGGCTAAACATTATTTGTTTATTCAGGAATTAATCTAGTAGTATATAACATGCGTGCTATTTTGACGGCAACTTGCATTCATGCATTTTATATACAAATCCATGATAACCAAAAATTTTTATCAAATTTATTCGGTTAAATTTCTTGAACTCGTTATATAAATACTGAAAAATATTATATTATGCTACAAGTTTAATAAACAGCATTTTAGACACGAGTTTCATTTAGGAATACGCGGAGCAAGTGTCTAATAAACGAGTCCATAGAGAAGTCTAATTGCATACTATACTTAAAATGGTGGTTGTCCAGTTTGTTACGCACTTTTTGTCAATGTGTGTTTATAAAGTCACTTTCCTCGAGTCAACATATACGATATTTTGAGTTTTAAAGATGAGACTACAGTTTATTTAATTTCACCACCATCGAACAAACTAGAATTTTGTAAGAGATTTCGTTCAAGGAGAAAAAGTCTTATCTTTTACCTGTCCTTAAGTTAAAATACCATAGCGTGTTGTTGATGTATCAGTTAGAACAATGTAAATTAATATAAGCTACAGTTTATTCGTTTTAATTTTTTTTGCAATCATTAAAGACTGATAACCTGAATTATACACATTAAATCAGCTTTTATTAAAGTGTAAAATAATGCAAAGGCGACATTAACTGGGTCATTTCATCCTACAAAAGAAAAATCATGTTACCACAATTGTGAGTAACTTCAAAGCATAATTTCAATATAATATTTTAATTTATTTTATAATTTTAGTTCACTACTCATACTTTGTTAAATTTGCCGTTTCATTGTGTGCACGTGGGTTCCTTAACTATGTGTTTAAATGCAAGTTGTTTTATGCCTAAAGCATGAATTTGTGGCAATATTCGTTCCTGTTTAACGTTTCATTTGATTTAGTCGATACGGAATTATAGTTCTCGGTATATTTTATGAAGTCAAATATTTTGATAGAAACATTTTTGAGTCAAAGTAATTTATTCCACTTTACTAAAGGCGCAAGGACTAACTTGTTTAGAATTATTGCTTCTAATTTTAAAGTCGAGAACATTGGGTTTTAGAATTAGCTATTATCCGATAACTGCTTTTGAAATTGTTGAATTTGCTTATACGTAAGCAGTCGATAAATTCCAAAGGTCTGACGGTTACCAAAAAGTATAATTCTGTGAATGAGTAATCAAACTATTCTTTCAATCGATAAGGGGTCACAAGGCAGACAACTTACTCATGAAAGTGGCATGCAACACTACGCTTGCTACCATTAAATTTTAATTTTCCCTATTATTTATTTTTTCGTCTGAAGAAACTTTTTGTTAGATTCTGATTTGTGCTACCTTACTGGCGTGAATGCATTTTTTCTTTTATTCAATTAAAAAAATTGCTTTGCTCTTAAAATATTTCAGCTCTAACAAATATCTTTTAAACACGAACACTATAGTTTATCTTTGTTGTAAAATGTAGTAATGCAGTTAACAAAGAATAAAGTAATTGCATCTGTGGCGGAAGTAAATTATAAATTACGTTTTGACTTCAGGAATATAAATGATGTTATCGGAAATTGCAATTATTATTTTTCTCGAAAACTGAAATGAGAACGTTAATTTTGTTTTAAATGCAGATTTTTATTGTTGGTGATTAACTTTGTTTGTGTCGGAATTTAAAATAAAACATACATAATAGAAAAAGTTTCAGGTTCTACTCGTCGTGATAGCTTTGTATCAATTAAAAAACAGCACTAGTGTTTGAATTAGAAATTAAAAAAAAATACGAATCTAGAGAGTCTGTTGCCTGTTATGAATCCATCGACACCTTGGCAAAAACTATGTGTTTTTTTTTACACAACATGTCGAATTCTTTTTAAACGAATACAAACCAGTGGTCACAGATACTCTAAAATTACCAACATCACCTAGGGCAAGTCTACAAAAATGGGAATTCCTAGTGATGAGCCTCGGTACGACGAAACACTTGTATGTAGGTGCTGTTTGATTCTGCAAATATTCTGGTTTCGGTTGGCAAAAATGGAACAAATTACGTTAAAAAAGTGCATATTTGTATTGCGGCTATCTATCAGATTTATACATCTTTATTTTCAATTGCAAATCTATACATACCTTTTAAAATGGAAGATTGTTAAAAAGAAGTGTGTATGTAGTAAAAGGCATAAAATAATTTAAATGTTTTAAAAAATTAAATTGAGATAAAAAATTTGATAATAGGATATTTTATATTCTGATGATTGGTAAATAGTAATTCAGACATTTGTTTTTACATTATTAAAAAAGGTGGATTTGTCAAAAAGTAGCTCAAAAATATTGTACGTTACTTTTTGCCATAGCAAAACTCAGTCACTGCTACGTTTTGGCTGCTACCTGATTTTCCATTTATATTGGTTCTGTTGTAGGTTGTTGAACACTTGTCACATAAATTACTACTATACACGGTGACGCAAAGTTCTGACATTGGAGGATGGAGAACACCCTACATTTCTGTAGCCTGTTAAAAGCTGGAACTAATGACCTTTAGTCGGTATTAGGGTTACCAACTCCTAACTCTGATAGTTTTGAGATATTTTAAAATTTGATATTTTAACAATTTACGATGAACTGGAATCTAAGTTACCTGTGAAATATCGGTAATATGAACATTATCTTGCAACTTTCAGTTTTAAATATTTACCTTAAAAATATTTATTTTTTTCAGAAAAAATTCCACTGTAATCATCGAATGTAATACAAATTGCCCTAATAGTAGTACGATAATTTCTAAAACCATTATTTTTAGAATTTTTTTAACAAAGTTACCAATCTTTACAGTGTCATCGATTTTTGCTGAAACTAATAACGGTTGCTGTTGTTTCTGACAGGTGGGAGTGATTCGACTGACTCTTAGAGCCCAGGATAGGTTATGAGCACATTTCTGTTATTTTGTTTTGAAATTTTTTTAAGGTTAATATTTAAAGCTGAATTGGCCTATACATTAAAAATTGTTGCAAGATAATGTTTATTTTACTGATATCTCACAGGTAACTTAGATTCCAGTAAATTGCAATTTGTTAGACTAGCAAATTTAAAAATATTTTGAAAACTATCACAGTTAGGGGTTGGTAACCCTAATATCGATTGAAAGGAAACTAGTTCTAGATTCTAGCAGGCTACTGTGTGTGTTCGTGGGGAAGCGAAAGAACTCTTCAAAACTTGAATAAATTGACGGAAAACCTAAAAACACATAGTAATGTTGGCGCATAGCAACGTGGTTTTGAATTTAACCGATAAATTTCGAATAATTTGATGTTAAAATTCTTATAAGAACATCCGATTAGTAGTTGTTTTAAGATTTAGTTAATTGATTTGATTTATTTGTGTGTATTTGGGTGTCAAATTGACGACCATTTAGCTAATAATTGAGTAAAGAAAAAATAATTTATTATTGCTGAAGAAGATCAAATTTTATGTAGAAGAGCACCTCTGAATTGGATTTCAGCTAAAGTTATTGACAAACAACCAAACTCAAACTCGTACATAATACAAACACCAGAAGGAGTTAGGTACAGAAGAAATTCCTGGTTTCTCCGATAAAGAAAAGCCCAAATTACCGGAAAACAATCAAAATGAGAATGATGCGCTAGAAGAGAACGAAAACTTAACTAAAAATCAAGAGCTTGATCAAGAAAATGAAAATAATGATGAAATAAGTGTAGAGCAAGGTAGTACAGGAAGCCTTCCAAGTTATCAAACTGCAAGTGGAAGATTAGTTAGACCACTAAATAGAACTGATTTGTAATTTTAAATATTTATCATTAGTTTACAAAATTTTATATACAGAGTGGTCATTAGTGCGAGGAAGGTGGATATCTCGGAAAATATTGGGGTTAGAAAAAAACTTTTGCAATGAAAGTTGTGCAAATCAATGAGCTGCACATTTTAAAATTATTTTCGTTTATACAGGGTGTTCCATAAAAGTGCGACATACCAAAAGTATGTTCTTTTTAAATGGAACCACCCATTTTTATTACAAATCTGGATTTTTTGGGAAATTTTAATGTGAATTTACATAGTGTCTAAAATGGAGGGTTTTCGCATTATTCTACTTATTCCGGAAAAATTGACTTTTCGAATAAAATAAATAACTCAGTTATCCTGGAATTTATCCAACTGCGACTTTGCAGCTTTAATATACATTACATGTACTAACTACAGCTGGTTGTTACCTTTCCAACCTCGCTTGGTTTTGAGTTATCAGTTATTTAAATTGAACTCCCTAAATTCATGGATAACTTGATTTTTCTTTAAATCCATAAGAGTTAGATACCTACAACCTCATCATTAGAATGCTTATAAAATTCCACGTTGAACGGCATATAAAAAATTAGGTGGTACCATTTGAAAAAATTAAGTTATCCATGAATTTAGGAAGTTCAATTTAAATAATTGATTCTAGATATGTTTAAAGTAAAATAATGCCAAATAACAGTAATTAATAACCAAGATACACGAAGACAACGAAGCGAAAATGACAACTACGGATAATTAAAATTGACAAATCGTCAACTTAAATTGGGTCAATTGAGTGACTTTATTCATAACGCAGATAGTAAATCTTTCCTCTTTATCTTACACATACCTATGTCTTACTCATACAATGAATGGTATGTTATTTCTTACATCAAGTATCTTCTTTTGTGGCACCGAGTTTATCCAAGTATCGGAGAGCTATTTATTTAACAAGTTCATACGTTTTTATGGACGAGCTTAGACGAGCGACCAAGGTCTAGATAACAAAACAAGGTATGGACGAGTTGTATACAAGATTTGATGTTCAACTGTATGATTTTATTCAAACAAATATGAACTGCAGAAAGGATTTGTTATACCGACGTATACCTATCTAGTCATCTTTGCTTGTGTTTATAAATTGACAGTTTTTACTCTTAAAATCCACCCATTTATTCTGACATTCACATTTGGCATTGACAGCCGTCCATAAAGTAAAAAAAAAGACTACTCCACAAATAGGCACGTTATTGCCTGAAAACTGTATCATAAACAGCATAAAGTTCGATTTGCATGTAAGTAGGCGATTGTTTCGCATTTGAAGTTATCACTTCCATGACAATATTGCGAATAATAATCAATTGCCTGTTACAGTGAACTGTTGGCATTTCTTAGTTATACTATTATTACATACATTTATCAAGAAGATACAAACAGATTACTGGTTAATTAGACATTGTACTAATTTTGAAAGATTCTTAGGTCACATGTCGTTACAGTTAACTGTTGGCATTTTTCTTAGTTTATACTATTCATACGTGGCAATGTTTACACGAGATGTCGCAAGACACACATTTTACTTATTTGCAAATAAATAACTGGAATCTCTTTAGTGTAGTGAAATTGTTTCGCTCCTAAAGCAAAATTGAGGTTAAGCATCCGCTTTTAATTTTTATTAGTTAAATCTACCTGATTTCTGAAATCTCAATTACTTCCACAACACCTACAAATATCTCTTGTTCCTAACTTTTTAATAACACAAACCCTCTCGAACCTCTTGACTCAGGTTCTGAAAATTACAATTTTCCTCTAAAAAGAGAAAAAAGAAGAACGCGTTTTAGGAAAAAAGTACTTGAAATAAAAGTTATAAAAAATAAAATTTCCAACAACTTTCCTTTCATAATTTTCTTGTTTCTTGGAGAAACTATTAAAACAATTAGTGTCACGTGGTTGTCTATATCAGTATTTACTTTTAGGATCAAAAAAGTAAATATAAAAAAAATAATAAACAACTTTTATTTGTTGAAAAGATGTGTAAATAAAAAGTATCGGAAGGGATTGGACCGTCTCAGTAGTTGCGAAAATTTTGTTCAAAATTTATGTGAGTGAACACTGGAAAATTCTAAAAAAATTCAAATCACACAAAACGAATGGTCAAGTCGGAAAACTTTAAATATCATTTGTTCACAATGTGGATTCTAGCAACTTACTATTCGCTTTGTTTTTAAATTTGGAAATTTTTACGCGGCTAATCCGAAAAGACGTTTTTTCACGGTAAAATAATAATGTAACAAAAAGGAAAACACCAAAAAACCGCACAAAAACGTGTTCGAGTATAGTTTTTTGTGCAGTTTTTTGGTGTTTTCCTTTTTATTACACATAGACGCTGCAGTTTACAGTTCCATTCCTTTGAAAATAATAGTGTGTTTATTTTCAGGATCACTTTATATTTTCGATGTCAGAAGCGAGATCCTAATACAAAATTGTGATGTTTGCCAAGTAAGGTAAGTTGAATTTTTTGAACTTTTGTTGACATTAATTTTACAATTGTATGCGTCATTTTTGAAAATATCACAGTTGCAATTAGTTAAAGTGGTGCTACACCTGATTTTATTAGGAAGCTAAAATTAATTTTTAGAGGATACCATTGGAGATGTAACAGTTCTTGATCACATAGATATATTGTTGTACTTCCTGCCTGTATATAAAAAAATTTTTTTTTTGTTTTTTCGAATACCATTTAGTAGATTGTAAATCTAATTATTGACATTAAATAGTTTTTATATTATCAAGACCGAACATAGTATAACTAATTTACCCCATTTTTTAATTATGTATTTTCTATGAATATGAAAATAGAGGTAAAAACCGGAATTAGCGACCCCAAAAACCTACAAATTGATGTATCATACAATAAAGTCAAAGAATTTAAAAATTAATTTTCCTAAGCTGGAAAATAAGGTCGAATTGTGGAAAATTTGCCATGAAAATCACTTTAAGTAACGATATAACACCCTCCTATATCATGGCCATAAGAAATTTAGCTTTGAAAAGCCATTTTCTTAAACAGTTATTTTGTAGAAAAATATATATATACCTGGCATTTTCTCGCTCTACATGTTGGAAATCCAAACAAAATAAAAATCGGAATGGTCAATTCTTTTGCCAAATTTAACGCTGAACAACTTTTGTTTGAAATTTTTCTTCTTAAAATGCATACTTTTAAAGATATTAATGATTATTTGCGGAAAAACAAGGAAAATTGTATATATATATATATATATATATATATATATATATATAAATGATAAGTTTTTCGACATCTAGTGTCGACTCGTGAAAGCGTTCACGTACGAAAATGTTAGCAACTTTGCCGACAGGTATGTAAAGCAGTTACATAGTCGATTCTTTAATAATTATAGCCAACCTAACAGTTGGCAAGTATAAAATTTCGAATCGCCTGCAGTAAAATACGCAAGAGGTTGTACAATAGCAAACAAACACTGAGAATCACCCGACAGCTGTTTCGTCCTTTTGGGACTCATCAGGAGTGAGAGAACTCAGTGTAAGTTCACTATTGTACAAACGCGCGCTGTCGACTATATGCCCTACTGGAGGGATCACAATATTAAAATGATAAGTTTTTCGACATCTAGTGTCGACTCGTGAAAGCGTTCACGTACGAAAATGTTAGCAACTTTGCCGACAGGTGTGTAAAGCAGTTACATAGTCGATTCTTTAATAATTATAGCCAACCTAACAGTTGGCAAGTATAAAAATTTCGAATCGCCTGCAGTAAAGTACGCAAGAGGTTGTACAATAGCAAACAAACACTGAGAATCACCCGACATCTGTTTCGTCCTTTTGGGACTCATCGGGAGTGAGAGAACTCGAGTGTAAGTTCACTATTGTACAAACGCGCGCTGTCGACTATATTATTAAAGAATCGACTATGTAACTGCTTTACATACCTGTCGGCAAAGTTGCTAACATTTTCGTACGTGAACGCTTTCACGAGTCGACACTAGATGTCGAAAAACTTATCATTTAAATATTGTGATCCCTCCAGTAGGGCATATAGTCGACAGCGCGCGTTTGTACAATAGGGAACTTACACTCGAGTTCTCACTCCCGATGAGTCCCAAAAGGACGAAACAGCTGTCAGTGATTCTCAGTGTTTGTTTGCTATTGTACAACCTCTTGCGTACTGTACTTAATGTGTTGATTATACAAGGTTTCAACAGTCGAGTGGGACATAGAGAAAACACATGCAAAATCGGTTTTTTCATTATGAGGAACATTTCGACGTAAATAGTTTAAAAAAAATATTTTTGTAAGGTCAGAAAAAAATTTGTTATGTTCTTGTTAGACGCCGAAACAATACAATACGCGTGCGAGTATAAAGTAGTAACTAAATTGCACGGCTGCTACTTATGAATCAAAATACTTTTTTTTATTTCTTTTAAACTCAATTAAGTTTTGTTGTTTATCTTTGCTATTTATGGTTTTATTCTGCATTTTACAATTTAACTAACTTGATAGTACATAAAACAAGCTTGAAAAATATTTTAAAAAATGTAATCTTGGGATTCGAATCGTAATATGTATAATATCAGATCACGCGTGCAATTTAGTTACTACATTATTAGTTGCACGTGGTAACCAACTGAGCTACGGAGTGCATTGGGTTAGGTCGGCGTCTAACAGGAACATAAGCGATATATTTTCAACAAATTTAAAAATCTTATATTCTGGACTTACAAAAATATTTTTTGAACTATTTACATCGAATTTCCCTATGCCTCACTCGGCCGTGGAAACCCTGTATAGTTGTTGACTAAAATACACATAATCAGCTTAATTAAGAGATCGCTTATACTTAAAATGGGCGCTTTTATTTTCTTTAATGAAATTAATTAAACTTCGATTAAACCATATTGGGTAATTTGACTTTATATGCGTTCTTTTAGGAACGTAAGAATCAAGCAATTGTTTCAGAATAAAAAAAATATCTACACAGGAATTTACATTACCACATTTGTTGATAAACCTTTCCAATCAACCGATGCTAGACAGGAGTTAATAGATATGTAGTCAGTCTCATTGAATGAGTATTAGTACCTGCTGTTTTGTACCATTTATGAGTAAGTGTGCGTACTTCAATAACATATGCACAATGGTGCAAATTCGATTTATTGGTGATAAGTTAAGAAGATTAAGAGACGAGATCAAAATATCAGCACCAGGATTTGATTCAGTAAAGACCTATCCAACCGGTATGACTCTTATATCTTCAAGATATTGATTGCATAAGGATTCATATACATTCCAACTGATATATTACTTGATAAATACGATCTATCAATTCTAAATATTATACAAGGTTGTTGAAAAGTCTTGCACCAAATGATTATCTGTGACACGGATAAAGGAATATTATTAAATTCTAGGACGATGAATGAGACTTTATTCTGCATATTTTAGAGCAAATGCCAAATTTTTTGACGTCAGCGTTTAGCGTACGGTCGCCATCTTGAATTTTTCTGAAATGGCTATCTAGGTCGAGTAACGTATCACAAAAAAGCTTATTTTTTTCTCTTTTAAAAAATAATAGCAGTGTATTAGTTTACTCGGAAATTATGATAGAATTTTAACAAAAATATTAAATTAATTAAATTTGCTTAATCTCGTCACTAAACGCTGACGTCAAAAGATTTGACATTTGCTCTAAAATACGCAAAATAAAATCTCATTCATCTTCCTAGAATATCATAACCTTCCCTTATCCGTTTCAAAGATAATTCTTTGGTGCGATATTTTCAGAAACCCTGTATAGTTTTTTAAATTACTGATGTCTAAGAACAACCACGTTTCAATTATCACAATCACATCATAATTACCCTTAGAACGTTATTACAAAAATCACGTAGTTTAGTCCCATATTGTACGTGAAGATTTAAGGCCAACATACAAATTACTTTTAAGAAACTTCCCAAACTTTTTAGTTTGTAATCAATTTTGACTTAATCTAAAGGCAACTTATGAACAATGAACACTTGCTGTGTTTGTTTGTCTGAATGAAATCTTGCAATCGATTTTTCACTGACTTCTCGATAGGTTACAAAATTGAAATTTTGTATACAAGCTCATATTCAATATTGAATAGTAAAAACCATACGTTTAGTCAAAATTAACATTATTTTGAGTACCTTCGATTTTTATACCCTCGATATGTATGAGTTGGTGCCTCTAGAATGCAAAGTTGTAAACCTATTTTTAGCCAATTAAAAGTGTTAACACTTCCGTCTCTATATATTTTTGAACTTTGCCGTTATGTTTATAGTAACAAAAATAATTTTCAGTTGAATAATGACATCCATCACTTTATACTAGAATTAGAAATGATTTTCATATACCACAAGATAAAACTTTGGTAGCTGTAAACTCGCCTAATCATCTGGGTCTTAAACTATCTAACTGTTATCTGATGCAGTGAAGTTTAGCTCTAGCATTGCTGTGTTCAAGAAGGAATTAAAGATCTACCTCATAGACAAATGTATTTATAACCTTAGTGAGTTTTGGTAAACTATTTCGGGTTTAATATAAGTATAAGTCTTATTTAATTTTTATATTATTTATTTTATATTTACATATAATAGTATTTGACAAATTCTATAAAATTCTTTGTTAATTTTCTGGAAATAAATTCATTTATTATTATTATTATTATTATTATATGATTTTATTTTGAGATCCACGTCACTTTTTTGAAGAAAGGTTTAAAACCTACACGATCGTTCGTGCTGTTTTGTGCTGATCAGATTAAATAATTAGTATTAAGTAATTATTTAAATCTGAAGAACAGAGAAGCCGGGATGGCATCGATGACTCATATCTTAAGGTAAAAATAAATGTTTTACGCAAAACGTGTAAGAGTAGCTATCGAAAATGTGGTTTCGGAAAAAAATAGTTCAAATAAAAGTTATAGACAATCAAATTTCCAACAACTTTTTTGCCATAATTTTTTGTGATGGATTTTTTTTGTTTAAGAAATTGTTAAAACAATTACTGTGAGTTGATTTATCGGATCAAAAATAGTTTAAACAAAAACTGTGCATAATTAATTCATTTACAAAAAAAAATGAAAATTTTTGTAAATTTTCCAAGAAAATCTACGTAGGCCTTTTTGGCTGGAAAGAATATGACCAAAATCTAATCAGATCTGCGTTATTATAAATAAAACCTATCGGCCAAGTACCATAAAAATAGGACGGTGGTTTTCTTGAGATCGTGTTTACATACAGTTTTTTTTACTTACTTACTTACTTACTAAAGTCAAATCAAGGAAAAAGTCAAACAAATGTGGTGTAAACATTTTTGGTTTGGAAACCGTCGCATAACTCTCCATCCTAGTTATAATATGTGGAGTAATAAAATGGGGAGTTATGCGACGGTTTCCAAACCGAGAATTTTCACATCCCTTTTTTCACTTTTTTTGAGTTGTTACATTATAATAAGCAAAAACAATGATTTAAGAAGCACACAGGAGTTCGTTACCACCAGATTAGGAAGGGATAAGAAGGGCAGGAGCAGCCCGTATGCGAAAGTGAACCACTTCAAACTGGTTGCGACGCTGACTGTATCACCTATTCTGGCGTCTTCTTCTGCAGCTCACAAAGACCAGAATCTACCAGGTCAAACAAGCGCGCTACTTACAAACTTACTTTAGATAGCAAATTGCTATAATTATTTGTAAAGATAATCTATGGATAATCTCGTACTTCGGCTTGAATTTATTTTTCGGCAAGTACTAATTTCCCCTCTAAGTCAATCTTCGACGTTACGTTTTCTTCATCTTCATTTATCCTTATTAATTAAGTTCTATAACGTAACAAATGCTTTGTCTAGATCTAGAAGCTGCTCATATGTAAACAGGATATCAAAAAATCACTAGTCTGATTTTTATGAAGGTTAGTATACAGGGTGATTCAGCTAACCCGTTCATTAGAAGTTTATGGACTTCCAGTTGAAATATTTGTTTAAAAATTTGGAATAGGGGATTGCTCGAAAAGTTCTATTTAATTAAAATATTTCAGCTTTTCTAGCACTTCCGGTTACACCGGAAGTGGCTACCAACTTTCTTATTTTAAATGGAATGATATATTTTTTTGTATATTTGGATTCTACGCTAAAATCTGAGTTACTTTCATGTAGCACAACCTATATGAAAAATTAATAGTTTTTGAGATATTCTTATTTTTTTGAGAAAAATTGGTTTTGTAGTATTGTTTTCAAACGCTTGTCAATGATTGAAAAGTATTGTTTTCAAACGCTTGTCAATGATTGAAAAAGAAAGGTTATAGTAACAAAATTTGGGCTATACTTAGGAGGACTGTTAAGTTTTTAAATGATGTGTAATTTGACATCTCATTATTTACAGGGTGTTCAAAATGTTTGGCTAAATCTGACTAATTTCAACTGCCCAAAAGTCAATTTTTTTAAATGGAACACCCTGTATCTTATTGCTCTATGTGATGGAAAATTAAGTGGTCTTTCAATCTTCCCGATACCTATCTGTTACCATTTTCCTGCTATCGATGTATTTACATTCGACACACAATATTTCTCTATTTTATTAAATAATTTCTGACTATTGGCCTGTGGAAATTAAAACAATGGGCCTTATTTATCAAACTTGTAAACGTCGACGTGACACATTATACACTATATGAAAATCCACCAAGAATATTCGAATGAAGACATACTAAATTTATTTTTTATTCATGGAGAATGTTACAAGATTATTGAAAGAACTTGCCGTTTGCTTTGATTTTGGGTATAATCTATCGAGTAAAGGGACTATTAACCTACATAGATGTTTCCATTTTTCTCTTGCGCTATATCTTATGATTGTCCAATAATTCTACCACTTGTTTTTCTTGAAAAACCACAAACTAAAAAGTTCGCTTTTATTTTTATTTCAATACCATCATTTTTCTAATGAGTTACATGGCACAAACGGTGGATATGTTATTTCGACATCTAGAATATCTTAAATGGGGAAAGGTGAGGTCATAACCAAATGGTGCTCGCCATAAATTAGCGCAAACTATTGAGTGTGTTTTTAATACTTACTTTGACATGGAGTGATGGTGACATGGATCTTCCGTTTTGAATATCTGTCTTTGTTATAGGGGTATAGTAGTAATAACGAGAGCTCGAGTATGATTCATCTAAGGAGGAAACAATAATTAACTTATAAGATTTAGTTATCTTTCACATTTTTGAGAATTATACAGTAGAAAAGAGACTGAAAATAATAATATGTTTGTCCATACTTTTAATGCAACGTATGTCAGTTTTAATACTGCTTTTAATGAGTAATAAGTCTTACTCGAGCTCTGATGATTCCCACTATAAGTTAGTATGTTCCCTAATACTGCTGTGCAAATTCAAGTACATTTTTTTATCGAAGGTACCTTTTTACTTAACCTCGATACGTTCCTGATAAATTTCATATAAATAAACCCGCACCCATATAATTAAAAGCAATTTTTAACTATACCTACTTTACCATAACTTTTGGTACATTTTTCGCTTTTGTTCAATTTTTAATTCAATTAATTTAATTGTTGTTTAATTTCTAATAATTTTTAAAAAGTTTCTATTCTGAAACTCGATCATCTAATAAATTATAATTTCAATTACGTAACGGTAACAATAATTAAAACAAGCTTGTTTGCGTAAAATTTTGGTACTGGAAAACGTAATTATATTAATAAATTTAATCGTATATAAAATCCTTTCGTGGAATTCAAGTAAAAAGAGGAGAGTAACACTAAATAAAAACATTTCTTTCTTATAAATCGATTCCGATAGTTATCGACTAAGGGTTGCTAGAAGTCAAGTTCAACGTGGGAGGGGTCATATTTAAACAGGTTTACAAGCGAACTAATGCATACGTTTGTGGAATTGTGGTGGTGCAACATGATTACATTAAATTATATGGTTATTCACATCGCTAATTGTACTTTTGTTGTTTCTGTTTCTTTATGATTTGCAACTTGTTTGTAACTTTAATTTCCACGTCTTTTTGGTTTAGGTAAGTTTTTAAATATCTACTTCTTAAAAAACTTGGAGAATTTTAAAATTATTTGCACTTTTTTTAGATTTTTAATTTATAATTTAATTAGTTCACATTAGTTTCTAATAATATCAGAAACTTCTAACATTACTAAAATCGGTCTATGTAAAAACTGTATTACTTACCCTTATAACATTTAGATTTGTTAACAATTAATAATCACATTACGATTTTGTTTCTCACCGGGAACCGCCATTAGCCGTATACTGAGACGTAAACATGGAAAAAATTTGAAAATTTGGAGAATGACTAAAAACCAATAGGGCAAATTCAACTCAAATATATTCATTCGTCTGACTTCCGGTTGCATCAGAAGTCGACATCAACTTCGTTATTTTAAATGGAACACTATATATTATTCAATTTTCGGATTTTACGTCAAATTTTAGGGTCACTTTGTATAACATTCTCTGTGACTAGGAGTTATAAATTTCGAGGTATTAATTTTTTTAGTAAATTTTCACAGTTGCGAAAGTTCACGGAAATATCTGTAACTTTTTTCGGGAACTCCATATCGGGTTAATTTTTGGTTTGTATAAAGAGAATGGACTATAGCAAACGAAGATAAATGTAATACTAAGTGTTTCATATTTGCTGTTATATTTTGACATCTTCAAAGAGCAATAACTTATTAAAGTCAAATGGAACACCTTGTATTTTTTACTCTGTCGGGTGCAGGTTGAAATTCTCTTTCAAATCATATAAGCATTGCTACCATTACGGCTACTACTTTTGGAGATATTGCAATTTTCTACTTTTGGGGCGTACCAGCTGTAGTGAAAACAGTTGCAATATAAGACCATTTCGATTATAGGCTTTACCACTTTCTTTTTTAAAGTTATAATGGCATTCTAGTAATCGCTTGTATTATTTTTTCATGAGAGAATTTGACGCGGGTTTTCAGTGACATTTTGAATGAGTTTAACTCTACACTATTTTTTGTCTGTTGCAAGATGTCTCATCATTCATACATAGGAATTATATATTTCAAAATTGTGCTTAAAAATTTTAATATAATGGTTGTTTGGAAAATAAATTTGATAACACAATGACGCAAAATAGTCAGGTAATTTAATTGTGAATTAAAATGTAAATAAAATACTTTAAATAAGGACGTAGATTAATTGTGATAATAGATTCGAAAATTGTAAATAAATGGAAATCATTACATATGGTACTCAACGACGTAAAGCTGATGATCTTAGGAAAGAAAATCAAAAGTCAATTCTTAAATTATTCAAAAACAAGTAAAATTTTTCGCCACTGTCAAATTGTTTGACATTCATTGTCGATACGGTAACCATGGTAACATCGGTCTCACTCGATTGGAATTTGAATTTAAAGTAGGTTTTAATTTTCTTTTTAAACTTTATTTTTCTTTAATTTAAAAAAAAATATATTGTATTTTACACGTCACGAAACATTTTCATGTGATTATTGCGGAATGAACGTATATCATGCAGTAACCTATCTAGCTATTTCATCATTCTTTAAAAGTACAAAAACTTTCAAATCACCATTTTTCACTCATAAAATCTCAAGAACCACAAGCTAAGAGTAAATGTTGAAAAGTTTCTAAATGTTTCTAAAATGACCACCAGGGTTGCTAAAATGACCACCAGGTGGCTTAATTGCCATATTGAATTTTGAAACCCGTTTTCTGAAAAACTTTTCTTATATTAACGATAGTTACAGTGAATACTGTTTTAAAGCTCAGACAAATTAAAATTTTTTTTTGTTAAATGCTTTTTGCTGTATCTCTGATAGGAACGTGGTAGGGGGGGGGGTGTTCCAACATTTTCTGAAATGTCGATAACTCTAAAAAGTCTTAACATATTTTAATAATATTTTTGTGTAAATACAAAAAAAAAGAAAGTGAATAATTGAAGATAAAACACTTATTTGGGTCTGATTCAAGATACATTTTTTGGATACACATAATTTACAAAACTTGTCATTCAAGAACTCATTTTTTTATAAATCGTCGTAGAATACCTACTTGATTCTCATGTACTTCGGAAATGTTATTAGAGAGATTTTGGATATCGTAATAGCTATTTACATTCGTGTGCGGGAATAAGCAATAAGCGCTGCAAAATATTTCCCGCACAAGATTCGTATAAAAATTTTTAGCCGACGTTTTTTAAATTCTCGAAAAATAATTAATTTGAGTTTGAAATCGCGTCTAATTTTTGGCGTTTTCAACACAAATCTAGTTGTTCAGAATTGTTAAAGTTCTTTTGTTTTTGTCTGGTGCCATATTGGCGATAGTTTCTAAATTATATTAGCTACGCATTTTCTTCTGCAATGTCGAGTAGTAACCAAAGGTCTTGCAAGCCTCCCGAATTAAAGCAATTGGCTCAAAATGCTTCTAATGATCTTCTTCCCAACAAGTCCAGAATTCGTTACGAAGCGCAATTTAATATATTTAAAGAATGGTGTGAAAAGATAGATGCTGGAGCTTACACAGAACATGTCTTTGCCTATTTTACGGAATTAGTAGAAAGAAACCGAAAATCTTGTGGTCCATTTATTCTATGTTGCGATCGTGCCTCCTAATTAAATGTGACATAGATATTTTAAAATATTCTCGCGTTATTGCTTACCTTAAACGAAAAACAAACAATTATAAACCGAAGAAATGCAGAGTTCTTGAGGAAAGTAATATTAGCAAGCTTTTGGACACACCTTCCGACCTTCAATTTTTACTGAAGGTAAGTACAGGGTGGGCAAATTTCGACGTTTGTATAGGGTATCTCGGTAACCATAAGAGATAGAGCAAAATGGATGTCGGTGTCTCGGTCTGTTTTTTTGAGAGAAACTCATTGGCGAAAACTGGAATCGGCTATCGTCTTTTGTTATCGAGCTACAGCAAAAAGACTTTTCTATATTTTGAAAAGTGTCTATATCCTAGTTGTTTATTAAGTTAGAAAAAAACTAGTAATACACTTTTTTGAGAGGAATTGAATGGTGTTGACGGATTTTAAATATCTACATTTGTTTACGAGTTGTGAAATAATTTTTTTTTCTTTAATAGAAACCATAGTTGGCTGTGATTTATTTTGATAGAGTTTTTTTTCTCTTTACGACGATATATATCATGTAGGTTGAATCATAGTTAAATTTAGTCAAAACTCAAATCGATCTTTTGGCTGTAACTCGAAAACAAAGCCGATTCTAGTTTTCACCAATGAGTTTATCTCAAAAATTGAGACACCAACATCCATTTTTCTCTATCTCTTACGGTTACCGAGACACCCTATACAAACGACGAAATTTGCCCACCCTGTTCATAATAATTACAGATAATTACTTACATAATCTCTGACAATAAACTGTCCATAGTGACGGTCAAGTGACTTAAAAAAACTATTGCATTACAGTACCCTTGTACTTTATTTTTATTGTAACTTTGCTTCAGGTTGCATTGATTATTGGTATCTCAGCTGCTCTACGAAAAGAGGAGTTGTATAAAATGATGATTGATCACGTTCAGATTAAAGACGATGCGATTATTATTGCAATTTCGGATACGAAATCTAATGTAAGCGATTCTTTTGCCATAACCAACAAATGGTGGGTTGAAATTATTCTTAAGTATTTAAATAATAGAACCTAAAATTTAAAAATCTCTGATCGATTTTTCTTACGGTATGAAAATGGAAAGTGCTGCAATACTTCAGTAGGAATCAACACCTTTGGAAGCATACCTTCTAAAGTTGCCACTTTTTTAAATTTGGATGATGCCAAAGATTACACCGGATACTGCTATCGTCGAAACTCAGCGACTTTGTTGGCAAATCGAGGAGCAGACCTCTTAACTTTAAAAAAACATGGGGGTTGAAGGTCGGGAGCCGTTGCAGAAACTTACGTTGAAGATTCCCTTAAAATGATGCATTGGTAAATGCGCATACGTTGGGATTAGATAGAGGACATCAAGAGGATTATAAAAAAATATATATTGTACAGGTCTCCGATCCTTTATAATCAAGATTCAGGTTGTTTTATTTATTTTATTTATATCTTCATTTTCGAATAACTCACGAATCACATTGTGAACTTGATTTATATTGGCATCATATTTTTCTTGTTCAGTAGTGCATACAATTTTGTTATAACTAATTTGAGACAAACTTAAATGTTTCGGTAAAACGTCGGTTCAAAATTCAAATAGAATAATTTTTATTTCGGAATTCATTAATTTTTTATTTTGAAATATTGAAATTTGTCTTTTTGTGTTTCCCTTTAGTTTGTCTTAAAGTCTAGATGAAAAATGAATCGCCAGAGCCGTATTTAGGATAAAATTCGTATTATAATACATACCTACATATTGCTATGATTAAAATAGCACGTTTCAGTCAAAGCGATGTAAGAGAAAAAAGTTCCGTCCTATTGTTATCTTTTTCTATCAGTTTTACCAACACGAACCTTCAAAAATACTCTGAATTTTAAATTATCACCAAAAGTCAACCCAAGCCACAGATTATTAACCTTTTCTGTAGCCATGTTGATATCTTAATAAAAAATAAATTACAGGTACTTAATAAAACAATTTTAAATACTTACAGAAGACATAGGTAATAGTAAACAATTTAGTCTTGAAAAAGACTGTTTGTAAAATAAGCAGCAAAACGATCAAAAGAAGATAAAAACCACGCAGAACAAACACAAAACTCAAACGAATAATTAAAAATTTTAAGGTTAGCTTGGCTTGGGTTGATTTTTGGTGATTAAAATTTAGAGTATTTTAGAGGATTCGTGTTGGTAAAACTGACAGAAAAAGATAGCACTAGGGCGGAACTTTTTTCTCTTACATCGCTTTGACTGAAACGTGCTATTGCATAGACTGTCACGTCGTGAAGTTAGCAACGGTTATCAATGTGGCAACGTCGTGCCTGTAATAATACTGTAAAGTATACGTTATTATTAATAGTATATTATCGTTTATTGTGTTGAATTAATTTCATTTCTTAGTCACTTTCTGCTAATTAAAATTGGTAATTGTTTGAAATAGCGGTGGTGGACACTACAAAACTTTTTTATTAATGTTGTCTGTTGAATTTTATTTCAAATTCGTTTTTAGCTTTATTTAACGTGTTAATATCGCTATACAAAAACATTGAATTAATCCTAGTAATGGTGGTGGATTTACTTAGTATTGTCCGTTAAATTTGATTTTAGATTCGTTTTTAGCTTTATTTAATGTGTCAATTCCGCTATATAAAAACTTCGAATTAACAATTTAAAACTTTTAGGTTTAGTGAGGAGCGTTTTTTAAAAAGGCACAAGTCAATATCAGGTGTTACATAAGTTTAGTATTGGACTCTGTTGTAAATGCTGAATTTAACTTATTTGTAATGTCAGACCCGTTCAAAACTACACACATTCCAAAGAATTCCACAATTACAGTGAAAGGGTTCGTTCAAAGTAACACTTAAAAAAATTATTTGTTATTACGCAACAAGTTTTTAGTCAATATTTCAATATTGTTTTATGTGGACATAAGTGGAAATAAGTAGAATAATAAATTATAAAAATAAAAACTAAAAACGAATCTGAAATTAAATTTAATGGACAACACTCAATAAAAAGTATTGTAGTATCCACCACCATTACCGAGTTAATTAGAAGTTTTTAAATAATGGAAATGACACATTAAATATAGCTAAAAACGAATCTGAAATCAAATTTAACAGGCAACACTTAATAAAAAAGTATTGTAGTGTCCACCACCATTACTAGGGTTAATTCGAAGTTTTTATACAAAGTCATCCCCAAAGTCCACACCAAATGGGAAACTTATTTATTATGGGTTTTTCGATAAAAAGTTATTCTTTATAAAAGTTTGTGCATCCCCTAAAACTAAAAATGCACTAATAAAATGTGGCGAAAGACTCGTGATTTTTTGTGTCAACCAAAAATCAAAACAATTTTGCACCAAAAATTATGAAGTTTTTTCTAATGAAATGAAATTGACCATAATTACACAATAATTGGGCAATTTGTAAATTACAAGCTTTTTAAATAAACTGTTGTATGTCGTTTAATTATCATTTAAAGCAAATCTTTCTTTTTTATAGCCACCATTTAAAAAAAATTGTAAATTCTTAGATGGCCATAACTTCAAATCTTGATGTTTTTATAAATGAAGAACAACTTTTTCAAATAAATTTTTTTGATATTTACTGAAATAAGGGCACATTGTGTTGGTACATTTTTAGCTTTAGAGGATGCATAAGAATAACTTGTTATCGAAAAACGGAATTGACTCAATAAATAAAGCTATAAACGAATCCGAAATCAAATTTAACAGACAACGCTTAACAAAAAAGTATTGTAGTGTCCACCACCATTACTAGGGTTAATTTGAAGTTTTTATATAACGGAATTGACACAATAAATAAAGCTAAACACGAATCTGAAATCAAATCTAACGTACAACACTATATAAAAAAGTTTCTAGTGTCCACCACAATTATTCCAGGTAATTACCAATTTTTAATTAGCAGATGTCTTAGAAACGAAAGTAATGTAAGACAGTAATTCAACAGTTAGCAAATGATATAAATGTATACTTTACAGTATTACCAAAGTATTACTACTGGTGCGACGTTGCCACATTGATAACCGTTGCTGAGAAAACCGTTGCTAACTTCACAACGGTAATTGCATAGTACAGCTGAAACCCAAACATTTTTTAAAATTTTATAAGAAATCACTTAAATTTAAGAATTTGTAGTTGAGATTCCAGAAATAACCATGTCCTTGTCATCCCTCAAAGAATTAGATTGTAATATAAGCTTTAAGGATAATACTTACCTGCGTCCGAGTGACTTCTACTACAAGTGTAGGAATTAAGGTGAAACGACTTTAAATACAGGTTCCAATCTCCAAAAACGTTGTATGAATGAATGTTTACTGATGTGAACATGGAACGTTAACCTGTTGGACGTTATCCAGTGATATTGATGTAAAAGAAACTCATTCCGTGAAAATGACCATGCATCTGAAATTTCGAATTTATTTAAAAAAGCAGCCTGTACAAAATATGAAATAAAGGGATAAGATAACTCAAATGATTGATTCCTGAGTTCAGAAGGATCGAAAAATGATGCGCCGAATCATAATTTAGAAAATTAGGAAATTATAACCTACAAATGCAAATGGCCGAGAAAAATGTAAATAAATCAACAACTAGAAAGAAGTACATGTCATGCATCAAAAGATTCAACATAATTTTCTGAGTCGCTTAAGGCTAATTACAAGTCATTTAATAATTATTTGCAAAAAGGTAGTTCCAAATTACGACGCTGAGGGCGCGCGAAATTCAAATTTTAAAAAGGATCCAGGAGTGTTGTGATAAGACATTATAAATATGACCGACGAAAAACCGCTGAGAGAGAGAGTTGTATAATTAGAGACGTAGAGACTACGTCGCTTTACTCTACAAATTAATAAAATCATTAACCTTCAAAACAAAGATAGGTAGCCATCGACGAATAAAAAATCAGGTTACGTAAAAGAAAATTTAAACATCGATAGTAATAGTTAAAATTTACCTATTAATAATTAAATACGACTGATAATTCGACGCTAAAGGCTGAAAACGAATCGCCAGAGCAGTATTCAGGATAAAATACGTATTCAATACATACATATCTATCTTAGAAACACCCTGTATGCTTAACGAAATTGTAATAATATATTTTTACGTAAGTTACAAAAATAAATTTGTACCACTCAAAAAACAAATATTTTTTTCTAAGATAATGAACATAATAATAAATGGTCAAACAAATGTTTCTTAAAAGATTGTTAATGCCGTTAGCAAAGAAATTGCAATGTTCATTAGTTTAAATTAGAAAAATTATTAAATCAAAAATAATAGTTATTTATTATAACAAGGGATAAAAGTATTGGATTTTAGCTTGAGGACGCGCAGCGAAGGGAGACAACACAACCTCAAGCTAAAATCTAATATGAATGAATAGTATGTATTATCAAGAACTAATAAATTCAATATTAAGATCTTACTTGTACAACCTCTAACGAAGAAACCTACATAGTACTTCGGGAAACATTATAGTTACCAGTTTAGGATACATGGAGGTTGATGATACATATACAGGGTGATTCATAACTATTGGGACATAGGCTAAAGGCGGGTTATTTAGACCATAAGACACAATGTGTCTTAATAAAATATTGCTGTGGAAAAAATACAAGGCGTTAGATAACAAATTTTTTTTCTTCATTTTTGTTAATAATTTACTGTAAATTTATCAATTCTTATCAAAATCTACAGAGAAGCATAATTATCTGACAGTTCAAAACGTACCCTTAATAAATTCAAATAATAAGTTCAAAAAACTTAAGATTGGCTTACTCCATTCATTGCTGTTAAACGCCGAGTGCTTAATTCCGGATTATTAGCAACTTGCACTAAAATATCCTTTTCCTGATCCACGGAATTTTCTGATCTTGATGATACTAATTTCAAAATAACTCCTGGAAAATTTTATTTTTACCGTTTTCGATGCTTTTTTGTCAATAGTTGTTACCAGCAAAATCAGGCCATTTATTGAAAAAATCAAAGTGGTCTTTGGCAAGTCTATAAATACAAGTGACCTGCAATTTGTAATTAATTTTCATTTGACCGGCGTAGAAGTCACATCGGATGTGTACTTAAAATAACAAAAATTTTTATTCATCTCAATATAAAGTTAAACAATATCTGTTCCGAAAGTAGCGTCAAAAAAATTATTGCCAGCTAGATCGCGGAAAAGTTCGAAACCTCATATTCAAGATTTATGGAATGGAAGATGAAGAAGACCTGCAGTTTTTTATCGGAGAAGGTGTTATTGGCGTATTTTTCGGAACTGGCTCAACAACATAAGCCATCAACAGTGTGGTCGAATTATTCAATGGGTGGTATTAATAAAAATAAGTAATAACTTACAAGCAAGCACTTATAAATAATAGCAATTACTATCAATACTAGTAACGACAATAAGTAATTACTAATTTATTTTCATATTAATAGTCAAATACTGATACTTATAAGTACCTAATTAGTAATAAATTACTTATAAGTCGTAAGTATTAAATATCTAGTAACTGTCACACCCTGTCAGTTGATTTAGTTTAGCTACAGAATTGTATTGGAAATAAAATTATGTCGAGTTCTGAAAGTGATGAGGGTCACAAATCAAAAGAGTGATTCGGTATTTGTGGGGAAAATCGTCAAAAATAATCCGGTTTTGTTAAACAAAGCAAAAACTCCTTCAGTAGTTTCCAAAAAAGGAAAAGGCGCTAATGGCGTTAAAACATGAAATTGAAGGTAAGAAGAACATAACATAAATTAAGCAACAGAAAAACACCAAAAACTGCACCAAAAACTTTACTCGGACACGTGTTTCAACAGCTAAGCTGTCATCATCAGCGATACCGATACTAAAAATAAAAACAACGGGAAGCTTATATATACTATCTGCTTATCACGCATCGTTAAACTTAATTGATTCTTAGATAAGCTTAAATAATTCCGAAAATCCTAATGGACCGTTATCATCATAATTCATAAGCAAATTTCTGTTTTTAAAATTTTCTAAACTTTCATAAGAATCAAGTTCGTTTTTGTTATCTACCCTCTTAATTAATTCAATGTCGCCTACTCTATGGCCATTTTCAAGCATATGCATGGCAACACTGGACCTATCTGTGCGATGATATTTGACATGAGCTACGTGCTCTTTAAAACGAGTTTTAATAGGTCTCTTGGTTTGCCTTATATATACTTGGTTACAGTCTTTACAATTAATTTTATATATTCACGATTTATCACACATTTCTATTGGGTCTTTCGGATTGCCTAAAAGATTTTGCAAGTTGTTACTACTAGAGGTTACTGTTTTATAATCAAATTTTAAAAATATTTTTTGAAGACCTTTTGTGTATGTGGGATAATTTGGTAATTTGACATATTTCTTAACTATTTTGCTATTACTAGTTCCTAACGTTGTAATCGTAATTTTCTAATGTTTAACTTATGTTTATGTTTTCTAATTATGTTTGTGACAATTGATTCTCGAAAACCATTGTAAACCATGTAAAGTTTTGTTTTGACAATGGGAAATGTAATAATCTGTGAATCAAAAAGTTGAAAGATGCAAGTTTATGTTGCATACTATGGTTGGAATCATTTGTTGTAAATATAAACCTCATAGTGTTAGTGTCTTTACGATAAATATCTATATCTAGTTTGTTGCCATTTCTTGTCACTAAAGTGTATAAGAAAGGTAACTTAAGGTTTGTTTCTGTTTCATATGTAAATTTGATCGTCTCAAATTTTGAATTTAAAATTTCTACAAATTGCTGAGGGCTGTAAACTTTAGTGTCGATGACTGCAAAACCGTCATCTACATATCTACACCAAATTCTAGGAAAGTATTCTAAATTATTTTTTAAATCAGTTTCAAATTTACCCATGAACAGATTAGTCATAATTTTGTTGATAAATATTATTGTTAATTTGAAAGTAGGTTTGACTTATACATAATCTTGCTAATTTAATAAAATTATCTACTTCTGAATTGTCTAAATGGTTTTAGTGTAACATATCTTTTAAATAATCTAAAGTGATATCTATCGGAACGCTTGGAAACAATGAACAGACATCGAATGAAACTAAAACTTTGTTCTCAGTCAGCTCAATGTTTTTAATTTTTTGAATAAAATCGTATGAATTTTGAACACTGAAATTTGATTGTTGATATTCAAAACTGTTGAATTTATTTGACAACCATTTAGATATCAGATAAGTAGGAGTATTAATACCTGAAACAATGGGACGCATTGTTTTTCCGGGTTAATGGATCTTAGGTAAACGATACATTCTAGGAAGAACCGGGTTAGATACCGTTAGTCTAAACAAAGTCTAAAAAGTTGTTTTGGTATAATATTTCCACATTCTAATAAGAATCTACGGGTATCAGCAATCATTTTGGGAAGAGTATTTTAGATATTAATGAATAGGGGCCTTCATTAAGCATCACCTTAACTGACTCAAAATAATCCTCTTTGTCCAAAATAACTACTTTATTGTCTTTATCTGCTTTGAGATAACAACAACTTTTTTCTTTAAAATTTTTAACAATGTTTATTTCTCTCGCGTTAAATTTAAATTTTGGTACTGCTGAATATTATCTGAAATTTGAATTTTACAGGCATTCCTAATGAATTTTTTAGAGTTATCATCTAAAAGTTTGATCGAACTTTCAATTCCTACAATAATCTTATCTATGGGCGCTTTGTTAAATTTGAGGTTATATTTCAAGCCTTTATTCAACAAAGTTAATTCGTCATTGTTAAAAATCTCCGAGGATTTGTTTACCACTATGTTAGATTTTTTGGGATCAAGTCTGTGCACCTCTATTTCTTTTTTAGATAATTCTGTGAACTTTTTGTTTTGGGTCATCCTTTTTTGCCATTTGTGTTAAATAATTTTATTAATATGGTGCAAAAACTTAATCCGACATATTCGTCATCATTTAATCCTGAAGTCAGTTTTAAATGTAACTCATATGCTTCTAACTCTAAAATTTACCTAATTTATCATTATGACATTTAATCTAACCATTTACGCTTAGCAAATTCAAGCGCCTTTTTAATTAAAATTTGCATAAACTTTAATAAATTTTGGAAAACACCTGCTTTGCGGCAAGATTTAAGAAATTCAATGTCACATTTAACAAAAGAAATCTTACTTTTAATCTTGAAGAACTTGTTCCGTAGTGTAGACCTGGAAGCTATCTTGATCAAAGGAAAGTAACACCAACTGCAGCGTCTATTTACCAAAAACTTTACTCGGACACGTGTTTTAACAGCTAAGCTGTCATCATCAGCGATACCGATATTAAAATTAAGACGCTGCAGTTGGTGTTTCTTTCCTTTGAAAATGGGAAAGGTACATCCCAAGAAATCTGCAATTTTTAAGAGCAATAAATTAGTGATTTTTAAAATAATTCTCCCAATGAAGTTTATGTAATGACCAAGGTTGTTGTTGTATTTGGGATTGCGTGAGCTTGTCGAATTTGTGAAATTAGTCAGATAACTAGATGATATTGAAGATTCGGGAACGTCAATAATTGTGAAACTTAAGCAAACAATGAATGATGTAAACAGGAGATTTGTAATTACTGAAGATTATATTAAATTATACCGAATGTACATAGTCCTTCGTCCAGTAGCAGCAAGGGATCGCCGCCTATTTTATGCATATCGCAATGGAAAATGTATCTATCAAGTTTTGGGTAAAATCAGTTTTATAAAGTGTCAAAAGTCATATACAGGTCATTCAGTTTGAAGTTCGACTGCTACACTTTTAGTTGAATGTGGGGGAAACTTAATGACACTAAAGAAACAGGGTGGTTGGAAGTCTTCAGTGGTCGCTGAAGGGTATGTTGATGAATCGGTAGCACACAGGACAGAAATTACTAATAAAGTCTTTAGAACGTATGACATTGCTGAAATAACACCCTATTTACGACCAGGTACATCAACGGCAGCTGTGCCCATGGCAGAAAATATAATTTCAACACAAGAAAATTTGACTGTTGTACTGAATAGTTTAAGAAACATTGCTGAAATAACACCTGATTTACGACCAGGTACATCGACGGCAGCTTTGCCCATAGCAGAAAATATAATTTCAACACCAGAAAATTCTGTAGTACCGAATACTTCAAGAAACGTGTCATTCATGCAATGCACATTTAATAATTGTACTTTTGATATAAAGGATATGTAACTTTTGTATACTAAATTAAATTTAAATTAAAAAAAGGGTTTAGGATTGAAGTATGATTTAACTTTGTTATCCCTTATCCTTTATATGTAAATATCTCATAAACACGACTTCCAGTTACCCGATAATATCTTTGTTCTATCCAATCCAACTTTGATGAATGCGTTTTGTGAACAATAAAAGGATCAGTATCACAAAACGTTTTTAAAGTCTTTTCACAAACTTCACATTCCTGAACGTTAAAATTATATAACTCTAACGTTACAACCTATTGACAGGTGTTGTTTAAATGGTACATTGGTAATGTAGTGTCTTAACTATCTACAATCTTTTCGTTGTTTAGCACAGTGTTGAAGAAGCTGCTCGGCCCATTCTGTAATGTCATACAAACTAGAACATACGTTATACCAAAAAAATAATTATACTTATGAAAAACAATTGCTGATTGTTAATTTTAAGTTGTTCCTTGTTCAAATTGTCCAAATTTAAGTGAACAGTTTCTCATAATATCCAATGCTTTATAATTTCCTCTACAAGGTTATTTTGAGTAGACTACATTCACCTCAAATCAGTTTGTGAAAGTTCTTTATAAGCTTACAATTTCCAGACTTCCATGCTATGCAGAAACACTCTAAAACAGTTGTCTTATTATTACAAACTTCAAAGGGATCACTTATTGTATGTGGCATACGTTTAAAGCACTAGTATGCAGACACAGCGAGGAAATATTCATTTTGTACTGAGTTTTCTCCGTAGCTCTACATAATAGAAAATGTCCTCATATACACGCTTTGAGTGTTTATTACCATCTAGGTAATCAAAATAATCAATTATCGAAAATTGAATTGAATCCATAACCTGCAATTTGTACATAATTTATTTTCTCTTATTTATTAACTATAGTCGTTTAAACTCGCGTTAATATTTGAGTCAACGCTAAACAAAAAGCAGTAATTATAAAATATCTGATAAAACAACAAATGTTTTCAACAATTGCGTATGTAACCACCATTAACCTGTATATAGAGCTTTCACGTCGTAATGTAGGTGACGCTATCAATTTAATTTAAATTTCCTATATATCCGGGAAAAAGTGCTCACTTTTTCCCGGGGAAAAAAGTAATTTTATAAAAAGTGATACTTTGGTACCGGTCAACAGAGATGAATTGTCAAACTTTCTTGAAATTATATTTTCCCACGGGAAAAAATATTATTTTTCCCGGACATATATTATCTTATAGCGTTGGGTAATTGCAAAATGTTTATTAACATTATATGTTTTTTTTTGTTTTTTGCTAATAGTACCTTTTCGGAAAAGAATTTGATTTATTTTTTGATTTGCACTTATGTAATTCTTTTTTATTTAATTACTCACATTAAGATTTATATAATTTTTATGTCGTATAAGCATTTACCAATGAATCACCCTGTATATTAATAATTATGCACATTTTTCAATTTTCTTCCGAAGCTTGAAGCTTTTTGAAATTTTTTTTCGGACCCTCTTCCATGTGTTCGGTATAAGAAATTCGTACCGTCTTTATCATTTTTTCAAGATACATACTAATATTTTTTGCTGTCCTTCGCCTTTCGTTTTGATGTCAGTTTACGGGAATGGTTTTGCATGTACGATATGATTTAAAATTTCGAGGATGTAAGCCCTTAAAGTTAGGAGTGGAACGAACATTATCCGAAAATTCCGGTCCGTTTCGATACAAAAATTTCTAAAAACCCCCGTACCTCTCGAAGGCGTGCGATTCGAACCCGTTTTTTTTTAAATTTAAATTTTAAGCGAAAGCGACGCGATTGGAAAATCCGTTCTTTCAGCTCGCCGTTGGGGTCTCCATATCGATGGTGCGACGTTGCGTTGGTTATCGCCAGTTTGCATACTCAAATCTAATAATTTACGAATCCTGGGGTGTAAATTGTAAATATTTTTAGTTCACCTAGGTGCAAAAAAATATTAATTGTTAAGAATGTAAATCTCTGAAAGGTTGCGTAAATGGTACCTAATGAATGGAAGAAAGTATGTCAAAATTTGTAAAAGAGGAATAACAAATATCAAGTTAAGGGGTTTGAATGTCAAAGTTGGAGTTAAATGTTTAACAGAATGAATAACTATAAATAAAAATTTTAATAAATGAATATATTCATCGAACTAGAATTAATGTATTTGCGTACTTTTTTCAGCATAGTATTGAGTAATATACCCAGCTGTTCATGTTGTAATATATCTGGTGCAAATAGTATATATCGTTTAATAAATGTTTACAGCATTTGCAGAATTTTGGTCGAACGCCAAGAATTCTTCTACATCGTGTGACGTGATACTGTCAAAATTAAGTTATTGCTGAAATCTGGTATGTTATTTATAATTTTATAGTTTTATTTATGCGGTTTAGTTATACTAGTTATCAATATAGTTTTCTTGGCACAAATTATTGGAAAAACGAACGAAAATTATTTTCATTCAAAATAAAACCACTTGCTATTCACGTCAGTTGTAGTGAGTGACTGCTTTAATTTTTTGGCAAGGGAAATTGGGAATTTCTTTGAAATGCCTACAACTTATGATTTCATTAATGAAGAATAGTAAATAAATAAAATTCGGGAAATGACGTTCAACAAAAATGTATCAAGGTGTAGGTAATTCACGGTGTTTGCGTGTACTCAAAAAATTGTGTTTGGTAATTCATATCCAAGATTAATATGTCTCCGTCACCGTAACGAAATGTTCTTTTAGACTGTGATATGACGATCAAATAATATTTAGCAGAAAAAACTTTGTATCTAAGAAAATTAAGTATATACTGTTTAATATTTAGTGTTAACCAATTATTTCAACCTCTGACGTGCAACTTTTTACTATACACTATTCTGGTAGCAACATTAAGTTGCTACCAATTTGTAATCGTCCCAGATGGTAAAACCACTTTTTCTCATTTTCTGACCTAACCATTCACCCAACTGAAAAATACCTCGCTGTACGATTGTTGGCCTCGGAATTTCACGTCTTTTGGAAAAAACCGTTTTTCGACAGCTCATTCCTGTGATCCAGAAAGTCTGCAAAAATTTTTCCTGTCTGTGAACAAGCAAGCAAGCTTGATTTTTTCACAGTAGGTCTGGTCTACTACAGGGAAGAGCTGATTAGAAATTGGGCATGGTACGACGCACCCTTCCTGTCCTAACCCCACAACAATCATGTTCAAAACAGGTTTTTGGAGGCAAATTATTACCTTACAATTCAATGTTTGTGCTTCATGACTCAAACCAATGTTGGTCGTCATGACAACTCGCATCTTTTGGTACCGGTGGCATGGTACCTGCACTGCCAGCACATGGTGGATAACAAATTTTCTCCTCATTTTTTTTCTCTTCATTTTTTTCTCTTTATTTTTATCTAGTAATTTTTTCCCTTAATTTTTTATTCTCTTAATCTTTTTTTTCAAAATTTTTTTATTTTATTTGCTTACATGTTGCTACCAGCCTGGAAAGGTGTCAGCTCTTTCTACTGGTTTTTTAATATATTTACTAAATCAATTTCTTTATTTCGAATCAATCAGTTATTAACTAATTTGCGGAAATATGGTGATATACCATTACCATCTTTTGGCTTCGTTTATTATATGAATGTTTGTTTCTTTATTCGTCGTATAAGTAATAATTTTTAGTTCAATTTCTTGAAGAAACATAATTAAATTGTGGTTTAATTTGTACTTTTTGACATTGAAAACGCAACACGAAGAAGGCGTTTGAATTGGTAAATGAACCTACAGAAATATATGGTAGAACTGTTTTAAATATGAAATTGCGTCATCATAGACGTCACGTACATTGTTGTAAAATGTAGTACAAACTTCTTGCCAGGAAAGAAGATCCCTGTATATGCATATGAATCAATATTAAAAACTTCTGAGTCAATTTGAGCATTTACTATTTAGTTACTGGTTAAAATTAGAAAGTAACTAATACAGTGTTGGAAATATATGTGGTTGTCAGTTGAAATACTAACCTTAAAAAGTAACAAGTGACAGCAAGTAATAACCAAAAATACAGAATGAAGCAAAACTAACAGCGACCGACATTTGACAGAACGTTAACTTAAATGAAATTTAAGTCAATTGAGTAACTTTATTCATAACGCATATAGTAAATGTTTCCTTTTTTATTTTATACATATGTATGTGTTCAAAAGACGCGCCAACCACCACCATTCCGCCGCGTGATAGAGGCGGCGCAGCGAAGACATGCATTGCAACTCGATGCATGAATGAAACAGCATGTTGAAATATAGTTTAGTTAAAAATGTTACAAATGTTGTATTAAGTTTGTATGCAGAAAATACGTTCATTTTACAAATAAATACAGTTCACTAATAGTTAATGATTTATCGAACATTTTGATCCATCGAAGCCGGATCCACGTGTCCTGGAGGAACGAGGAGCCTGTGATTGGAACTGGATTGGGGTTGGTTGTCGTAGAAGTTGAAGTCGGAAAATTATTAACAAGAACGCTCGGCGTGGGAAAATCCTGCAGGCTGGGGTTCGTACTTGGAAGTTTGGTTTGGAATTTCGATAGCAACCAGAAACGGGGGAGCGTCTGTGGAACACATCAGAAACAAGATAAGTCCTATTTTACCTTCCTTTATTGCTAATGTTAACGTACTTAACGATTTGTTGAATAAAAGTAAGATTTGTTACGGTTAGTAATCGTTTTGGTAGAAATCGTAGAGGTAATCGTAAATTTGTTAAGATGGCGGAATCGGAAATTACGTACATGACAAAATGGATGTCGATGCGTTCATTAAAAGACGCGCGACAATTAAAAGCTCATTGACGCGGTTTGAAACTTATTTAAGTAAATTTACCGGCAGCGATAATATTTTAAATTTAAAGAGTCGTTTAAGTGATGCTAAAACCATATTAGAAATATGATGCAATACAGAGTCAGATAGAGGATGCTGATCCCGACACTGACTACGAAACAGAAAGATCGCTTTTTGAAAATAGGTATTACGACGTGATAGCTTCTGCCGAGGCAAAAATAAATTCATGTTTGGGTGATTTGTCTTTGTGAGCAACGCGTCGATTTCTGTCAATAATAGCGATAACCATATTGAAAGGCGTGTTAAATTACCAACTATTTCCATTGTAAAGTTCGATGGTAGTTATCAAAGTTGGACTCGTTTTCGTGATAGCTTTAAAACATTGATTCATCATAACACCGATTTGAGCAGCGTTCAAAAATTTTTGTATCTTCAATCTAGTTTATCGGGTAAGGCCGCTGAAACAATCAGCGCTTTAGAAATATCGGACCGCAACTATGAAGTAGCGTGGAATATTTTGTGCGAAAGATTTGAAAACAAACGGATGATTGTTTTTGAACACATTAGGGAATTGTAGATATGACGACCTTGCAAAGGAAAGCTCTATTGGTTTGCGTCATTTATTAGACGAATACTTTAAACATACACGCGCATTGAACGCTTTACAAATAGATGTTTCTTCGTGGGGTATTTTGTTATTGCATTTGATTACGGCTAAATTCGATATCGCAACGCGTAAATTGTGGGAAACTGAAATGAATAAGAGACCTAAAGAATTGCCGACGTTAGAAAATTTGGAAGAGTTTTTAAAGGCAAGGTGTGACTTATTAGAAGCGGTTTCTGCGTGCGCGGATAAGACTAAAATTCAGCCGAAAGCGGTTGCTAATCATTCGGTGTTGAAATGTGTAATGTGTAAGGGATCACATTACATTTATCAATGTAAAAATTTTCTTTCCTTGAATGTCGAAGCAAAGCGCGAGGAAGTAAAAAAATTAAATTTGTGTTTTAATTGTCTTGGTAGCGGTCATTCTGTAAAAAATTGCCGATATAGGTCGTGTAAGATTTGTCATCGGAAACATAATGAGTTATTGCATTTTGAACCTCAAGGTGATAAAGCGGGAACGACGAATTGTGAGACGGAACTGTCGCTATCACTGACATTCCGCAACCGCGGCTGGACGATACAAATACGGACAGCGATGACGCGATGTTGCAGGTGTCGGGTTGCGCCACCGATAACAAGAGCGAATACAGTCGGGGTAAAAATAATTTTATTAGCGACTGTAAAAATATTAGTTTTTGGAAACAATAATGAACCTGTTGTAGCGCGCGCATTACTGGATACTGGTTCAAGCGCGAATTACGTTAGCAAAAACTTTGTAAACAAGTTAAACATTGAACTTAAACACATTTCTGCTATGCATATTGCGGGCGTGAATAATTCATCTTCAATTGTAAATACGGAAATCGTGGCCACAATAAAGTCTAGATGGGGTGATTTTAAGACGCGAACAAGGTTTCTCGTAGTGGGAAGGGTAACGGAAAATTTACCACTGGTTTCATTTGATAGGGATGGCTGGAACATTCCTACGGGAATTTGTTTAGCCGACGATAGTTTTAACTTATCAAATGAAATTGATATCTTACTTGGTGCGCAAATTTCTTACGATGTAATTTTAAAGGGAATCATACGCGAAAAGAGTTTGTGTTGCGGGAAACCGTTTTTGGATGGGTTGCTGTGGGCGCCGTAGATTGGGAAAATTCAGTAGCTACCAACGAACTTTGTTGTTTAGCTAGGGCCGGTAATAACGAATTAGAAAAGATGAATGTGAGGCCTTCTTTGAGGCTACAACCTTGCGGGATTCAAACGGCAGATTTGTTGTTAGTTATCCGGTTAATGAGAATTTGCGGTACTTAAAAATAATTTTGAAGCGTCTCTATCACAATTTTTGAATTTAGAGGTCAGATTGAGGAAAAACTGTGAGCTTAGAGGGCAGTACGTGGCCTTTATGAGCGAATATTTGCGTTTAGGGCATATGGAAAACTTTGTGAATTGAATTCTCATGAGATTAGTGCCTTTATTCGAGAAGGTCAGGAGGCGGACGGTTTGCGTTGCTTTTTATGTGCCGCATCACCCCGTTATTAAGGCCGATTCTAGTACTACTAAACTAAGGGTAGTTTTTAACGGAAGCGCAAAGGCAAATAAAGGTCGACTTTCATTAAATGACTGCCTTAAAAATGGGCCGGTGGTACAGAGTGAATTATTTAAAATATTGTTAAGATTTAGAAGGCACGAGATCGTATTAACTGCGGACATGGAAAAAATGTACCGTCAGATTTGGGTTAGTGAAAGGGATCGCGAACTTCAACGCATTATTTGGCGAGAAAGTACGGACGCACCGTTGGCGATATATCGTTTAAAGACCATAACGTATGGACTTAAACCATCGGGTTATTTAGCAACGCGGTGTATTAAACAATTAGCGGTTGATGCGGCAGAGGAAGCGCCAGAAGCAACAAATAGCTTACTTGAGGACACGTACATGGACGATTTAATCACGGGATGCGACACGGTGCAGCAGGCGATGCGGTTAAAGATTCAAATTGACGCTATTTTAAATAGCGCCGGTATAGGTTTGCGCAAATGGAGAGCAACTCCTTTCAGTTTTTAGATTACTGCAAATCAATGTCTGCTGAAACTAAACATTTCATTAAAAATGACAGTGAGACTAAAACATTAGGCATTTATTGGGAGGCTGTGGACGACAGTTTTCATTATTTCATTGATTTCCTATTTACTGAAACAATTACCAAACGTAAGGCATTGTCAGTGGTGTCCCAGTTGTTCGATCCTTAGGACTTGTTGGTCCGATTGTGGTGGTGGCAAAATTATTTGTTCAGCATCTCTGGTCGCAAGGTCTGCATTGGGATGAGAAATTGACTCCTGAATTGCAAATAAGTTGGGAGCAGTTGCGAAGGCATTTGCTTGGTGTAAATCACTTAAAAATTCCTAGAAAAATTATTGTCTTTCAGTCTATTGAAACTCAACTATTGGGGTTCTCCGATGCCAGTTTAAGGGCCTTTGGTTGTGCAATTTATTGCAGGAGCGTAGACAATCTCGGCAGGGTCACAGTGAGATTGATCTGGGCCAAATCACGATTGGCTCCCTTGCAAAAAAGGGTAGAGCGCACATTACGTTACCTCGTCTAGAACTCAACGGCGCCTTGCTTCTAGCTGAAAACATTCATTTAGTTGCGAAAGAGGTAGGCTTGTCTTTCGGTAGCGTTCATTGTTGGACAGATTCTACAATTGTTCTTTCGTGGTTAAAAAATCTCCAGATACATGGAAGCCCTATGTAGCGAACCGAGTGGAACGCATTCAAAGGTTAACGGATAGGTATCAGTGGCGACATGTCAGCTCGCGCGATAACCCTGCGGATCTGATAAGTCGGGGGCGGATGTTCGAGAGATCATAAATTCAATTTGGTTTGAAGGTCCTTCTTGGTTGAAGGAAAAGGTTAAGGATTGGCCCACGCTTGATGCTATTCCTGATGAATTTGTGCTTCTCGAGCAAAGAAATATTGAATCGAGCAACGTTGCAACTGAAAGGTTTGAGTTGTTTGTTAGATTTTCTACTCTTAAAAAAATTAATCGTGTAGTTGCTTGGTGTTGGCGTTTCATCAACAACGTTAGTGGAGGAAGAGAGAAAATTTTAGATTCTACTTTAACACGTGAGGAGTTGGACAACACGTTAAAGTGTTTACTGAAAATAGCTCAAAAGGAATCTTTTTCTAATGAAATTGAGTGCTTAAGTAAAGGTAGGGCAGTTATTAAGGCTAGCAAAATTTTGGCGCTGGACCCTTTTCTTGATGATTTTGGGTTGATACGCGTAGGAGGACGAATTATAAAGGGGGTCACAATTTTGATAAGTGTCATTCTGTCATTTTACCCAAGGATCATGCACTGACTCAATTGATTATAAAACATGAACACTGGAAGAATCTTCATGCGGGTCCTCATTTCTTGTTGGCTGAAATTCGCGAAAGGTATTGGCCTATATCTGGTTTGACGGTCGTTAAGCGTATAATTCGCAAGTGTGTCGTTTGTATTAGGTTCAACGCGAGAACTCTTCTTCAAAAAATGGGAAATTTACCTAAAAATAGGTTAGTCCCGTCGTTTCCGTTTCAATTTACAAATGTAGACTATTGTGGTCCGTTTGACATAAAGAGAGAGCGGCTCGCAATAGAAAAACCATCAAAACATACGTTTGCATTTTTATATGTCAGAGTACAAAGGCCATTCACTTAGAGGTGGCGACTGGTCTTTCTGCTTCGGCGTTTTAAACTGTTTTTGTTAGATTTGTGAGCAGACGGGGGTTTCTGTTCTGAAATAATTAGTGATAATGCTACTAATTTTGTTGCTGCCGATAAATACTTAAAGAGCATACACATAGAACTACAACGTAATCAACTCGCGGAAGGGTTTAAAAACTATTTAGCCGAAAATAAAATTACTTGGCGGTTTCTACCAAAACGGTCGCCTCATTTTGGGGACTGCACGAAGTGCTGTAAAATTATTTAAATCACATTTTCGTAAGATATTATTTTTTACATAAGACGTTAACATTTGAAAATATGAGTACTATTGTTAGCCAAATTGAAGCTATCCTGAATTCAAGGCCTTTAATTCCCTTGTCCTCTGATCCTCATGATGTGACAGCCTTGACTCCCGGACACTTCCTGATTGGACGAAGATTAGATTCGGTTGCAGAACATTCCTTGGATGGTATACCACTAAACCGTTTGGACAACTATCAACTCATGCGAAAAATTATCAGCAGTTTCTGGAACGAGTGGTCAAGGCAATACTTGTCAACGTTACAACCGAGAAGCAAGTGGAGAACAACTCTGGCGAATTCTCTAAAAGTAGGGGATTTGGTTATATTACGCGATCCCAACTTGGCCCCTCAACATTGGCGTTTAGCTCGTGTGACGGGACTTCGACCTGGAAGAGATGGGCTTCTGCGAGTGGTCGACCTATATACAACTACTGGTGATACCTCTAGAGCAATTACAGAGGTCGTTCCGCTAGTAGCCTGTGACGACCCAAATACTGAAGTTACTACTTCAGCGGGGGAGGATGTTCAAAAAGACGCGCCAACCACCACCATTCCGCCGCGTGATAGAGGCGGCGCAGCGAAGACATGCATTGCAACTCGATGCATGAATGAAACAGCATGTTGAAATATAGTTTAGTTAAAAATGTTACAAATGTTGTATTAAGTTTGTATGCAGAAAATACGTTCATTTTACAAATAAATACAGTTCACTAATAGTTAATGATTTATCGAACAGTATGTCTTACTCATACAATGATCGGTACGTTATTTCGTACTTCAGAAAATAATGACGCAAGTATCTTCTTTGAGTGGCACCATGTCTTATCAATATTTTGCTTAAAATCTGCTCAGTTTGAATTTTTACAAATGTACTATTTCAGTTATTGGAGGAAAATTCTTTAATTTAAGCGAGTGCCTATTTAAAACATTTCCATCTCCGCTATTGAAGCACCTTCATTTAAATTCATTATTAGTGATGGCACATGTAATTCACTCTTGCACAAATGCAAGTGATTGAGGTTTTGATGAATCCAAATCCTAATTCATTTTATTATTTGTAAGCCACTCTCGTCTCTGCACTTTCTTCCATGTTAATGTCGTAATAGTTTTTAACTGTGGTAACGTTGCATCACCAATCAATACCCACGTTTACTAGACAAGGCCACGCATGACATTCACCTTCGCGCCAAATCTTGTACCAGAACGTCCGTAGTAATAAAAGAGTAACGATGAAAATTTGCTACAATTCCAAAATTTTCTTCCGCGGCAATGCTTTGGGATCTCTTACTGGACATTTACCATTTTACAGAAAAACGGCCCTAAATTACACCAATGGCACTGATATAAAATATCGATTCGCATGCAAGGTTTTTCATGAAAAATTGCGTTACTATCAAGAAAATGAATAACGGATATCGACTTATCGATTAGAAAAGCAAAATCCTCAAATCGATTACCAATCGAAGTTGAACTGGAGCGAAAAAATTTTGGAAATTTACCCGGCAAGCATATTTGCACCGTAGAATGGAAGGTTGCCTGGATTACTATTTTAATATCCTTTCTGTTTTTCAGCGAAAATTGCATGTCTAACGTTACAACACTCTATCGTCTTAATTACGCTGAGCAACGACCTTCGCATCAATTTTTTACCACTTGATTCAAAAAATTAAGTAGGTGAACCGAATTTGACTGTTTCAATTGTGACAATGCTTCAATTTGGTCTACCTGTTGCATGTTTTCGGGACACATGTAGCTATGCAAGACCCATAGGAAAATAACCGAAGGTTATAGAAGGGAATCTGTATAGTAAAATGTTGTTCGTTATAATGTAGCTCCGTCTCTGGTTGGGAGAAAAACTACTCAACAGAGTTAGGAACCAAATATCTCAGTTTAAAACCAAGTAAAATGGCGGAAAATTTAAATAATACAGGTACTTTATTTTGTACAAAATAATAATTATAGATTTTTTTAATTACTTGCTTCTTTGTCCAGATAGATTGAAAACGGTGTTTTCAATATATTTCCAAAATCATTTCCAAAAAAAACTATTCGAAAACAAAATTCTTTTATCTATACAAAGTAAATGTTAGCATTAGGTAGTTTACAAAGTATTTATTATCTGAATCACGAAAGATGAGCCCTACGTCATCACTGTTCGAAACTATCAAATACACACGTTCAATATCGAGTATGTTCTGTTTTACAATCAAAACAAAGATGAATGATTATGAGAACGTGAGAAAGAGATAAAATAATTCCCTCCTTTATATTTTTACAAATTATGACTTCAGTTGTATTTTAATAAATAATCTCTGTTTTACCGATCCTGTGTTCGACAATTACAATGATCATAATCTGTCATTTTACTTGTATTAATTGCTTTGGATTATCTTGTGTTTTGTCATTAGTTGTACATATTCGTAAATATTTATTTTGAATTTACATTGAAGTCAATAGCACGTTTCAGTCAAAGCGATGTAAGAGAAAAAGTTCCGTCCTAGTGTTATCTTTTCTATCAGTTTTACCAACACGAACCTTCAAAAATACTCTGAATTTTAAATTATCACCAAATGTCAACCCCAGCCACAGATTATTAACCTTTTCTGTAGCCACGTTGATATCTTAATAAAAAATATTATTACAGGTACTTAATAAAACAATTTTAAATACTTACAGAAGACAGAGGTAATAGTAAACAATTTAGTCTTGAAAAATACTGTTTGTAAAAAAAGCAGCAAAACGATCAAAAGAAGATAAAACCCACGCAGAACAAACCCAAACACAAAACTCAAACGACTAATTAAAAATTTTAAGGTTAGCTTGACTTGGGTTGATTTTTGGTGATAATTTAAAATTTAGAGTATTTTAGAGGATTCGTGTTGGTAAAACTGAGAGAAAAAAGATAGCACTAGGGCGGAACTTTTTTCTCTTACATCGCTTTGACTGAAACGTGCTATTGTACTACATAACATCTACAGATGAAAACTACCGTAGGTGCGATAATTTTACTGAAATGTAAATGGTTTTTGTTAATATTTTTAAAGTAAACTCCAATAATAAGATATAAATAGTTTCGTTTCCATATTTTATCTCTTAAATCGCTTTTAGTAATTTAAAAAAATTCTAACCTAGAAGTGGCAGTTTGTAAATTTTGATAGTAAGACTGTGACAATTGCTGTCACATTTATACGATAGAATATTATAGTTTCTGATTTGACTTTAGTTTTTAATATTAAATCATACGCATTTGCTTTATGACGTAGGGCTCTTCTTTCCTGATTCAGATAGTATAAAATAAATGATACGCTCTTAAATCTACAGAATGTATTACAAAAATGTTTTACCATTTAAGTAGTATTAGTACCTATACAGTTATTAAACCATAGTGTCCTTCTTATAGGAGATAATAATAGTAATAATAATAATGTATTATTGTTTCATTAAGTTGCCCAATAAGAAAAATTACACTTAAAAACACAAAAATAAGTTTTAAAAAAGGTGATGGCGCATATTACTTAAACCTTAAACAATTTTGTCAACAACAAATAAAAACTACATATTATTTGTATATCTTTGTACAACCTGCTAGGAATGATGATTTTAGAATTTAGACCGATCGTAGATTTAGTTTTGGAAGTCGTTCCTATTTTGGATTTAAAAATATTCTCATTAGGTTTACCCATTACGCTGCTCTTTTTTAATTGGTTAAGTTGAGAGCCTTTTGTCTAAATGAATGATTCCTTATTTTTGTTTTGTTGCTTTACTCTCTCACTTATAATTTGAAATGAAGTTCTTATTGTTTTTTAATTCACATGTACACAAACTCTTGTTACGTAATATGCATACTCATACACACACAATCTTATATTTCTAGAATATGCAATTTGTTAAAGACATAATTTGGTAATTTTTGATATTTTTATTCTAATATTCTAATATTTAGTTTAATTCATGGACTTATACATGTATGCTTTTTTAAAACACATCCAATTATTTGTATGGGAATTTTCCCGTTTACGAATTAAACAAATAATAATAATAATAATGACATATCCTTTATTTCCTACAGGAAACTCCAATTACAGGAAAAAATTATTGTTACAAAAATCAAACTAAACATACATTTCTAAAATAACATTACAAAGAACTAATTCTATTAAAGTGGTTGCACATTACATTGATTAGTGAGGTTGCTAATACATTCGTTCTATACGCCTTAGTATAAAATGTTAAATTTTGTCGTGAACCTAATCGAGGGTACATTAAAGTTTATCTTATTTAGTAACCAGCTGCAATCAATTTTATTGTGTAAGATTTTATACAGAATTTTAATGGCGGTAGCAACTCTCCTAATCCGGGAGAGAAGTAAATTAAATCTATTTACCAATGTATTGTGATGAACCCTCTGGGTGGATAGACACCATCAACTAGGAACAAAGAAACTTAAGAAAGCTTCTTTGAATCTTTTGATACTAGACACTCGATAATTATGCGAAGGAACCATATTATAGAGCAATATTCAAGCGTTGATTGAAATATTGGTAAAGATAGTCAACCTTACGGGATTATGCGACCCCGAAATTTGTTCTAAACATCAGAGGTCGGTAGTATCGCTTTGTGCTAAGAAAATACGTCAATTGTATTGTAGAATTTACAGAACAGTATTGCCGATAAATGTGAAATAGAAAACTGTAATTTTGCTGATAGTTTATGCTAAGGCACGACATTGTTGCCAATGCATCATGCCGTTGATTGAAATATTGGTGCATTGAGTCAATGTTGACAAACAAACAAAAACATGCGTTCTACAATATACAAGAATTTATTGATTTTTGTCGACGTACTAATTAAATGTGTGTCCTTTGTTATATATTTTTTTCTATTGTCTGTTAATTGTTCAATGTAATAATATTTATTTGTATCTTTCTTACGTAAGGTTATAACAATGGTTATACCATCATGACAAACACATATATGTACAAAGATTGTATACATACACATGTGAATAAAGTTTATTATTATGAAAAAAAACCTGCAGATTTAAAAGTATTAATTTCGTAAAGAAATCGTTGAAAACGTTTTCCCAAAAAAAACAATTTCTTTAAATACTTTTGAAAATTTCATACTCATATATTTATTACATTAACATCGTTTATCCGTTGAAAATGTTTTAAAATCTATTAGGCTTACGCAAGTAAATTTCTAAATTTTGGTCATTGAAATTAAAATTTTTAACATAGAAACGCTATCCCTTTTTATGTTGGAACGAATGTTGAATTTTCTTATATTACAATCTAACGTACTCAACTGTTTGCATCTAAACAATATTATAACAAGCCTACTCATTTACTAAAGGTGTTGCTAAAAGTATGCAATTGTAGAATTTCTGACTAAGCCGATAAGGAATGTGACTCATAAACGATAATCCGGAAGACTCCTCGTAATACATTTGTTTCAATATCAACTTTAGGTGTACTTATATTTTAAGATATGATAAACGCATTAAAGAAGCATCTATGCAAAGCTTAATGATTATCTGTTTATTTGTTACAATGAAAATATTACAATCAAGATTCAGAAAAACAACTGGCATTATCATTGTATTATAAATCGCCTACCGCTTACAAATTTATGTTGAACCATTTAGATTTGTTTTGCCAGCAATTTCAACAATCAAGTCGTGGTTGAAAATTGTTAATTTAAGATCGGGGACAAATAATGTTCTTATACAAAAATTAAAAAAAAGTTGAAGGAATGACAGACAAAGAAAAGCAGTGCGTGGTAATGTGTGACGAAATTACTTTAAAACGAAATTTAAATTATAACCAATATTGGGACTACGTCGAAGGATATCAAGATTTAGGGGAATTAGGACGTAAACCGTTTTTAAGTAACCATGGATTGGTTTTTTATTTGACAGGAATATTGTATAATTGGAAAATTCCATTTTGTTATTTTCTCAGTAGTGGTTCAGTTAAAAGCGAAATATTATGTACTCTTATAAAGCAAGTGATGCATAAGTTGTTTCAAATTGGATTGAAACCTCGAGCGTTAGTTTGCGACCAAGGATCTAATAACAGAAGTGCTCTATCTTGTCTAGGCGCCACAAAAGAAAATTCAACAATTCAAATCGACAATAACAAAATATATGTAGCGTATGATCCTCCTCATTTACTAAAAAGCTTAAGGAACAATGTCATGAACAGCAAACTGGAAATAGTCGTCAACAATAAAAAAATTCAGTGGACCGATTTTGTCAACACTTTTTATATTGATCAGTGTAGCAGTGTAGCAAGATCCATGTTAAAATTACGGACAAACATATTAACCCATCAAATTTTCAAAAGATGCGTGTTAAATACGCCGCTCAGGTATTTAGCAATTCTGTATCTGCAGCAATTAGCAGTGCTGTGATGACGGGTCAATTAACAAGTAATACGGCGTTAGATACTGCATCTTTTTTTAAAACAATTAACAACATTTTTGACTGTTTAAATAGTTTTTCAGTAAATGATCCGAATCCCTACAAGCGTGGTCTTTCAGTTTTTAAAGACATGCCATGCGAAACGTTGAAACGTTCTGTACAATACTTCAATTCCATCAAGTTTTATGAGAACGGTGTAGAAAGAAAAAATATATACTGTATCGCAGGTTTCCAATGGACTATAAATTCAATTTTAAGTCTGTGGGAGGACTTAAAGGGAGAAGGAACTTTGTACTTTTTAACGTCACGAATAAATCAAGATCCTCTAGAAAATGCTTTTCAATGATTCGTGCTAGAGGAGGTTATAATGCCCAACCGTCTGCCCGCGAATTTAGGCTTGCATTACAACATAACATGCACATTCGCTTGCAAATACCAATAGAACAAGGGAATTGTGAAAAGATAACGACGAGATACTATATGGTATAGATGAACAATTTAACACTAACTATGAGGAAGAGGATAACAAAATTGGGACAAATGAAAGTGTAGAAAATAATGAAACAAAGAGATCGTCTAGAAGAACCTGTCTGGAGAACAAAATCAATGAAGACAATGTCGTAATTAATAGTTCTTTAGAATCTTGTTCAGTGTCGTATGTTGCGGGTTATTTAAGTCACTACATATATAAAAAAGTACATTGTAATACGTGTAAGGAAATGCTAACAGTTAACGACTCAAGTGTTTTCAATGTGAACGAATCATTAATTCTATATAAAGATTACAGCAAATCTGATGGAATTAAATACTTACACAGACCATCACCCGAATTCTCAAAATTTGTGTTTTTTTTATTGAAACTTTTTACTGAAGAATTTCATCTTTTTAAAACAGATTATGGTTTATTGAAAAAAATGTCTCAACAGCAGTGTGAATTCATGGTTCAGAGAATGCGACACTGTTAATTATCGATCAGTTGGTTAAAATAAAACTATATCGAACCTTAAAGTGGGAGGCTAATAAACATATTTCTAATAGCTATAATTACAGTGATGTCACAAAAAACCACACCGTAAAATAAGAATATTATCTGCATAAATAAGTGTAAATGTTTGGATATGTTTATGTATAGCATTGTATTAGGTACGTTATTATTTATGTGTAAATTGTTTGTAAATTATTACTATTATTTTAGATCAGTTGGAATTGTAATTTTTGAAACAATGTTTATAATTAATGAGCTATTTTTACTTTAATTAAACTATTTTAATTCGAAACCATGATATTTTGATACAGTTTCAAAGAGTAAAATCCTAACTTTTTATCTCTACTAACAGATAACAAAGTGTCACTTTTCGTAAATTATTTTTTTCCTCGGGAAAAAAGTGAGTACTATTTTTTTAACACCAAATTTCCCTCAATAATTTTCTAATTCTATTGTAATATGATTTTTCAATATTAAATCGTCATTTATTTCGTCACAGAAAAGAATAGTGTATTATACACGTATTATCCGCACCGCGTCGGGAGACAACACACCTCAAGCTAAAATCTAGTACTTTTATTTTTAGAAGTAATAGGAATAGGTTTTTATTACCAAGTGAATTTAAATTTGAAGGTCTAGTGGAACCCACTTTCCCTAAAAAACACGGTAACTTGTTGCCTTTTGAATTGAAAAATTTGAAAACCAATTTTTATTTAAAATCCTTTTCAACTGAACACGTAAAAACAAGTAGATACAAAAACCAATAATTTTGCGTTTCTGAACTCTAGTGGTATTTCTCCCAGTATGTTCTACTTTATTCCTAACAAAGTTATTAAATGACAAACAAATGTCAACATTATTATTTGCAAGTTAAAAAATAAAGTGCAAGCATAATTTGTAAAATAATTGTTTCTTATTTATCTAACACCGACCAAACCAAACTGTTTTAACAAATAACGCTTCGCATGTATTTTAGTAAATTATTAAAAAAACATTGTCATTAAAATCCAAGATATGTATCATCAATGGTATTATTCATAAATGAAAAATTCGTCACTTTTAATTACTAGTTAATACGTTTACTAAATATTTGAAAACGTTGCAACATTGTATTGACAAAAGTAAATTTTACGGATTGTATGTTGCGCCATTTTTACAACGGTGGAATAAATTGAATTATTCTATTTCAAGAATCGTACACATTATAACTTAACGCTTCAGTACAGGTGAAAAAGTAAAAAAAAACGCAACCCAACATGCATATGTGAATTGCATCCGTGATACAAGCAAATACAAGCGGTTGACTATCTTTACCAATATTTCAATCAACGATTCAAGTTGCGTTCGTATGAGTGAGTAAAATCAAGTAATTAAAGCCTTAAGGTCAATAAATTCGCGACAGTTTCTATAGATTAATCCGTACATCATTCGCATACATCTGTATCTGACATGTATGAAGACATTTACCAATAGATGAGGTATATAAGAATAGAGAATTCTATGGGCTTTAGCAGTAATTTCAGTAATATGTTGGAAGAAATAAAATCTCGAATCGAAAGTTACACCTAGATCTTTAATAGATGAAACATGCTTCAGATGTGTATTGTTAATGTGATACAGGTATGTAATTAATTCTTTTTCTGTGAATAAGTAACAACATAACATTTATGAACATTCAGAAAAAGCCTGTTTTTTATACACCATTCAATGAGTGATTTGACACACATTTATAGCAAGCTGTCATTTGTGGAATTAATACCTAAAAAAATTTTAAATCATCTGCAAATAAAGTTTTTTCTGCAGAAATGCATTCAACTATATTGTTAATGAATAACAGAAACAAAAGAGGTTCTAGATTGGAGCCTTGCGGAACGCCAGAAGTAGGTAAAAAGGAATTTGATAAAGCGTTCTGATAGCGGACAAATTGCTTTCGATTGATTAAGTTGGACAATAGTAATTTAATCAACTTGTTATGAAAATTAAATTAACGTAATTTATTTAATGGAATATAGATGTCAATCTAATGAAATGCTTTTCGGAAGTCTGTGTAGATCACATTTACTTGGCTTCTAACCTAAAAAAATTCTGATGTAAATTGCTTAAAACATGACAGTTGGTTAGTGTAGATCTGTGGGACATAAAATCATGCTGATGAGGATTTATGAGGTGTCTGATCGACGAGTATATTTCGGAATAAATGATAGACTCAAATACTTTGACAAAGTTGCATAATAATGAAATCGGACGATAGTTTTCAATGGCAGCCATGTCACCCTTTTTAATATAGGAACAATGCAAGACTGTTTCCATTTACTGGGAAATGTGTCATTCCTTATTATCAAATTGTAATGTAATGTAAGGGGTTTGACAAAACATTCGCGCAATCCCTTAATATGAAACTGGGTATACCATCAGGTCCCTATGTAAATTTATTGGCTGAGTGTTTCAATTTTTGTAGTATGCTATCCTCAGATATCATAGAAATGTCGATGACAACAATGAATGATTGCTTTTAAGAAAATTATTAGCGTTGGAAGGAACATAAACACTACTAAAGTATTGTGCGAAACCATTAACAATATCTTGAAGAGATGTGAGTTCATTACCATTATATTTCACTAGCCATCGCACCAGTTCGTGCAGTAAGACATAAAACACTGCACGTGCTAGTAGTAGTCCTATATGTGTGATCATCGTAGGTCGCCCATAGGTCGCTTGTGCTATTTCGACAGTTTTCGTTAAAGCTCGAAATCGCCACGAACTTGTATGCAATACTGCGTAGCGGTAACAACGGTAGGTGCACAGAGTGATTTCCCTAGATCAATAGAGATATGGCTGTTCAATTTGCGCTGTGCAGTATTAGTGCGTGCGGTATTTTGACAGTAAGCATATGCGCGATTCACTTTTTAACGTCTTGAGCGGAAATAAGCGTTAACGCATGGGGTTATTTACGTATGAACAACTCTAAACGGTATTCCGGATTCGGCTGAAAAATGACATGCACACTAGGATTGGAAAGTAAAAATGTTTTGTTTGGTTAGGTTAGCAGCGTTAGATTCACAGAAGCGCTTTGCGGAAAGAGTGATCTGAATAATCCGATCAGTCGCTACAATGATTGGTCAAAGGTTATCCCTCGTGTTATTCATACTAACTATTATCAAATTTTCTCATAAACAATCACGATCCAATCCATACTAAAAGCAAAAGAACAAAATACAAAGGTACTAAAACAAGAAACTAAAATGAATTTTAGGTTAAATTAATTTAAACACGTCGAAGACGTCAAACGTCAATTTTCCTTACCGAAGATACGGCGTTTGCCATATCGAAGATTATTACTGCACAGTGTAAAGCTGAATTAAGGTATACGTTAGGTGTAACGCGGCGTTATAATAATTTGGCCATATACTGGGTGAGTCGGGAGGAGCGCACCAACCTCTAGGAGTGTATTATACAAGTGAAAATAATGTAAAAAAACTTATATGTTCTTATCCGATTTTCATTTGTTTTCAAGTTATAGCATATTAACAAATAAACAAATTATACACATAAAAATGTTCTTTATCAGAGCGTTCTTTCAATAAATGTTCAAAATACCGCCATTGACTTCTAAACATTTTCTGCTTCGTCTACGAAGAGCGTTTGTTGCTCTCCCAATTGATTCATTTCTTTTTCTTTAATATGGGCTGCAGTATTCTTAATTCGTCTAATTAGTGCATCCCGTGTGTCCACTTCTATTTTGTAGACTTCATTTTTCATCCAGCCCCATAAAGAAAAATCTAGTGGTGTGAGTCTGGAGATCTTGCAGGCCAATTAATAGGACCTCCACGACCAATCCAACGCCCTGGAAAACGTTCTTTCAAATGTTGCTTGACCTGACGAGCGACATGTGCAAGAGCTCCATCGTGCTGATAGTACATCTGCATTCTAATATTTACAGGAACATCCTCTAGCAGGCCTTGTAATTCATTTTGTAAAAAAATGAGGTAGTTGTCTTCTGTGAGACGATCCTCCAAAATAAAAGGGTCAATTAAATAACTATCAACCATACCACACCACACGTTCACAGAAAACAGATGTTGAAAATTGCTTTCGATTGTTGGGTGGGGATTTTGTCTGACCATACATGATAGTTACGGGTATTATTAATGCCATCACGGGAAAATGTAGCACTGGGAAGCTTTCCAGTCTCGCACAATTTGTTGAAAACTCTAATAAATACGTTTTTATCAAGATGTCTTTGGTGTAGAAAACGTTGACGATATTCTTCAGCAGCAGCTGTAGCATTTCCATTATAGAAACCATAAACAAACACCATCTTTGCATATTCTAAATTTGAATAAGTATCTGGCATGTTGCAACACTAACAATCACATAAATTCGAAATTAAATGTTCAGTTACTGTCTGTTCACTGTATACTGACAGTTCATCAAAACGTCAGAATTATTAAATGTCTGAGCCTCGAACATGACATACTTTGATAATGTTAAAATTCAGATAATAAGTGGAGAGCTAGATGAACATTTTTAATTACGCCATAACTTGAAAACAAATGAGAATCGCATAAGAACATATGAGTTTTTTTAATCGATTTCTCAATGCCCCTGAGATACTAAAGGTATGCATTCGCAATCAATCGTTTCGTCAATGCGTTTTGACTTTCAAAAAGCTGATATTGAGCAGTATTTTTCGACTTTTTGTATTTCTGTAAGAGGTAATTTTATATTTTAAAGCATGTATTATTTCACGGTTAAACCAAGGAGGATAATGGACTCTACTACTTCTATGATTCATCTTTGGTACAGCTTAGTTAAAAATGTTGTAAGAAATTTCATAAAAAGTGGAACACACATCATCAACATCTGTGATCATTTCTAATAAAGACCAATCTGCGCTAAGTAGAAGACTGTACAGAAGTGGATAATTTGCTTTTCTGAAGTTAAAAGTTTCATTACAGTTAAAATTGAAGGGTTTTTACGCTTTAGTAAAAACTTGAACATAAATTCATAAAGTAGGGTGATGGGGTCTTCGACAATAAGTGCGTCACCGTTGGAAACAGTACAATGAATATTGGAAAACACTAAATCAGAAGTCGTGCGTTAGAATTGAGTATGTGATTGTATCGAGTGAAATTCTGAAAATTAGCAAAATTATTTATAGATAAGCAAAATTTATCAGTATTAGTGTGTTTACAATATTCTGATATTTTAAAATCTCCAATCACCAGTACTTTGCTATTACGAAAATCTAAGCAATTAATTTGTTCTAAGCACATTTCCAAATCGTCAATTAAAATATTTGGAGGAATGTATGATACAATAATTATTATTTTATCACTAAATAGGGATTAAATTAAATTACGTGGGTTTTTATTAAGTCATCCTCACACCAATCTCCAATCGAAGGCTCCTACCCATTAAGAGAAACCACCACATAAATAGGAATACTTGTACAGCAATAATATCCACAAAGGAAGAGTTGCTTTCAATAAACCTAAATCGAAAACTTTTAAAACAGTGAATATGTTTCTTATAGCTAATAATACATCACCACGTGATACATTTAATGCACCATAATTTCTATCACATTCGTAGTCACATGATACTACAGAATTATAGAACTCAGATGTCTTTGAATTCAATCCACGCGTATTTTGAAATAGAATTCTAAAAGATGAAGTTGGTTTCTCTCTTCAAGGTTCTTTCACTGATCTCATGTTTAATAGATTTAATATATTTTCTCTTTGCTTCATAGTTAAAACAGTACGAAAATGGTTTTTTCGATTAGAGTTGTTTTTATTTGATTTTAGAATTTGTTTAGCATCTTGTTCATTATCATAGATAATGTGTTTGGGTTAGGAAATGAACCAAGCGGAGAAAGGATTGTTAATACTAATTGCATCTCTGACTCAGATGGATTGTATAGAATAACCGACGCTGCACGTCGTTTACGATCCTCCACTTCCGCTAGTATTTCTTCCATTTCAGTCGATTTAGAATTTTCAGTACCTTTGTTCGTCACTGATTTGTTTTACTTCGCACTCGATCTTAGTAAAATTCTATCATTCATCGACTGAAACTGCTTGTTGATATTCACCATAATTTCCTTTTTTAAATGATTCAAATTGTTGTTTTATCATTTTCTTTACTAATGAAACAGAGATATTCAAATTACTGCAATTATAACAACACCATGCAGATCTTTGAGATACTTCCGCATCAGTTAATTTCAAACATATTATATGAAATGACGTTTAGAGCTGGTGGTTAAAGAAAACACATTTTTATTATTCTTCTGGCGTTTCAATAATAATGAACATGTTGTTTTCTTAAACCACCAGCTCTAAACTAACTAAGAAGATCCAAATAAGTTGGTAAAACTACACCAAAATTATGTTTGCACTTATCAAAGACAAAAAGTACTGTTTATTCTTTTTTTCCTGGTTTATCAAAGAAGTTAAACTTTCAAAGAATGAAATCTCTACAAGAGGCATATACATTTGTTTAAGACAAGACTATTCACATTCACATAAGCGGATAATTTCTGTTGTACGTACAGGCAGTAGTTTTCTAAATGGAATGGAATGATTTCCTTTTCAATTTGCAAAAATAAAAATTAAAAATATCTATAAGTAATTTAAAATACAAATATACCTTTAATACATCTCTTAATAATATAAGATATAAAATTGTACCAAAACACTTAGTGCATTAAAAGATTATTTTCCTTAAACATTTTTACGGGATAAAACCAAATAAATTTTCTTCATTACCTTAATCCCAACTTGTTTTAAAGTGGAGAATAGTCGTTGTAAACTTTTTAAAGTTACTATAAAGTTCTTCACTGTTGTTGGAACTGCACCAATTCGTGTGAGAACGTTACAAATTAAATTGACAATGACATTAAATTAAAAATGATTAAAAATAATGACATTTAGGCCTGATCTTTTCACCTCCAGTTAACTTTATCAGTCGGTTAACTACTATGGAAGTTCAGCATTGACCCAATCAAATTTTTAGAAAGTCACGTTTCTAAGATGATTAACCTACAGATAAAATTAACTGGAGATGAAAAATCAGGCCTAAAACTAATTATTTCGCTTATACCATCAACAACAGCCCCACCTCTGGTTAGGAGAAACACTACAAATATGGTTTGACTTGTTCCATATGAGTTTCCTGACCGTGGCAAGACCTTTAACAAGTTTTAAACGTTGCGAAGTTGTTTTTCTTAACCATTCATGAGTAAGAACGTAATTTTGTATTGTAGTCGTCTAAAAATTAGTGTTCCTGACTTATACGAAAGGGCAAGTATCTGTGCTCGTGTTTAGAACCATTCGTACTACGTTACGCTTCTCACTCGTTTAGCTATTGTCAGTCATTTCTTATCGTCAAGGGTAAGTGACTTTTTCTTAATCACCACTCTAGATTTAATTTACAATAAACATATTTCAAAACACTACTATCAATTACAAAATATTACAACAAATAACATCTAGTATGACGTCTCTTCAAGAAGGTATGAAATATATTTTGAAATTTTATATCATTTGGTTGTAGAATCATGTTTTATAACACACTTAGCTGATTTTTGCGGAACTGTTCTGTATGTTCGAGTTTTCTCAGCAGAATTTGAACCAGCATAATAAACTGTAGGTACATCATTGTCCATTTAACCAAAATTGTATCTTTATTAATAACAAAGATAGCCATATAATTTAGACAAATTTTAAATTGCATAAAAAGTAGAATTTTATAATGAATGGTAGTATCTAACGAGTGTTCAAATAAAAAACTACTCTTGGAATTTTAACATTTGGTAATTTTTTTACTGAATTGATTTATAGTATTGACATTTTGCAACAAAAATTTTTCTATTTTAGTGATCTCCTTGCTTAAGAACGATTCTTATAGTTTGTTCTTATTAGTAGCCTTCGTGAGGAGTTAGGAACAGTTGCTCAATGAAACTCGATATTCATTCCACCAATAACACCATGTTAATTGCTCCAGAATCCTTTACTTTAGATCTAACCTAGATCTGGTCAGAAACTAATAATTCTGGTAAGTGTTCTTAATCTTGACAATTTGTTTTCACGATTTAATTTATCAATACACCATCTGGTGGCGTCGTTGAGAGTTAAGCCAAATCATACTCGAGATCGGTTGTGCTCACGTTGTCTTATTGTTTTGCACAGCACAAAGCACATATCTATGCACAGTGATGCGAGATGAATACGAGTAATACGAGATGGATAAGAGTGATACACATATCGCAAGCACGATATCGCAAGGAGTATGATTTATTTAGACGATCATCTGATTGTGATAAGCCAGCGCCCTCACCGGTAGTCGAAATAGCGGATACTTCACTCTTGTCAATTAGGACAATTTAACTGTAATAGTGATAACTATCTGTAATATTGTATAATGATTGATTGTTATATTTTTTTACTTGTAGTGTTACTTCTTTAACTAATTATAATTCAATTAATAAAGATACCATGAAAAAAGACAATATTTCTTAGTCGAAACGTTAGTGGAATGAATATCGAGTTTCATTGAGCAACTGTTCCTAACTCCTCAGGAATGCCTACTACGTGGACAACTATAAGAATAAATTTTTCTATAAAATTTCTACCGCAAATTTATTTTAGCATTGCAAAAGTGCATAACTTGGTAACTTGAGTTTTTTTAACTTTACCAGTTAATGTCCACTTAGGTTGTCCCAGTTCGAACCTTGTTTTAATAAGCAATACATCCAACGTAATCCATATAAAAATGAAATACCACGAAATTGTCGAGCGCTGAAACTAATAACACTAAAATGGTTAGAACTTGACAATATAATAGGGGTTAGCGCCCTACTATAAACTGCAAAGTACGCCGCACTTCGTACAGCATACGCTGAATCGCGAATTAGGGCACTGTGTTCGATCAATATCGTCCGTTTAATAGTACGTTACCATAGCCAATGAATTGTGGATATTTGTGATTAAAAAAAAATTACATTACTTAGGGAGGCGTTTAATTTTGTATTTGCTAGATGATTGTGGAATTGTTTGAATTAGAGAGCTATAAATTCGATAAGTTACGTTTATTATTTAACGAAACACACAAAAATGCATAATATTACAAATCTCTCGTTCGACCGATCTGTTAGAGAGTTAAACTACAACTAACTTGTCGTTTGACCCTTTCGTTTCAGGTAGTCGAACGAACAAATACTTTATATTTTACACCTTATTTTCTACATCCTCCGCTCCCAAGTCAACAATTTACTACTTTCTAATGGATACAAAAGTTGTATTGGACATCTAAGTTTAACCCCGTTCGCACACTTAATTATACACGCGCGGATGTGCCCATCTTTTCCAGAAATCACATCGTCTACAATTCCCAATTTCCACAAAAGGCGTCGGGTGTCGTTTCCGTGAATCAACACCACGTCATTCACTTTCACTTTGTACTTCGGAACCGTTACATTATAATGGGCACTACGTAATTGCTGAAGATATCAATTTGACCATCTTTTCCAGAATAGTTCCAGCGCTTGTAAACGACACTTCCATTGCTTTCGAATTAGTTGCACCCTTTGTATTGCCAAGAATTGAAGAAATGGCCCCAATTAAAAAATGAGCTGGTGTTAGAGGCAAAAGTTCATCCGGATCATCTGCAATGTATGTTAACGGTCTGGAGTTGAGCGTACCTTCTATTTCTGTAATTAATGTAATTAATTGTACTCTATCTAATAAAAATTTTCCTACAGATGCCTTTATAGCATCCTTTACAGATTTAATTAAACGTTCCCACCAGCCTCTCCACCAGGCTGCACGTTCCTCAATAAATTTCCAGGTGATTCGATATTTATTTGTTAAATTCTTTTGATAATCGTTTAAATGTTTTTGCGTTGTCCGAGTAAATAATCTTTGGGGCCCCTCTGCCAGCAATGAACCTTCTTATAGCAAACAAACTTGTTTTTGTATTTAAGTTTAATAACACTAATTCTAAATGTATTGCTCTAGTAGTTGCACAGGTAAATAATAAAATGTAACCCTTTTCTTTAAAATACAAAAGTCCGGCAAAATCTAATCCCGTAACTTCAAATACGGTACTTTGTAAAATGCGATCCCTCGGTAGCGGAGCAAAAAGTGCCGAAGCCGCTTTTCCTCTTAATCTTTTGCACATAACACACTTTGATATCGTTGACTTTATTGTTTGTCTCGCTCGTATAATCCAAAATCGTTGACGTTGAGAATTGAATTCACACCACTGTGGCACTGACGAATGTGTACAGACCATATGATTAATTTACTGAAATGCCCCATATTTGACAATAGGATGGGATGTTTCATATCAAATTTGCCCCGAAACGCATTATTCCGTCGTGGTCTACAAATGGATTCAGCTTTAAAATTTTTGAATTATTATCTATACTCAGTATACTATTGGCGTGGAGTAACGTTTGGAAAATCATATTTTTAGTAGGTAAATATATTATAATAGTAAAATCTACCTTGATATGAATTATTATGTGGTTACTTTTATTGTTTCAATCCTTACTTTGTGGAATCTACAAATTTTACTTCTTACGTATTATATACCATTATTTTTGTATCTTGGTATAATACCCACATCTACGGCTATGATTCTTGTTTCGTCAGTACCTGGGCTGATGGCAACGTGTTTACACAGATTAAACTATTGTTCTCAGACCCTAGATGGGTCGATATGCTGCAAGAGCGGCACAATGATCGTATTTTGGTTAGAATTTATTGGTTTTACTTAACCGTAGAAGTACCGCTTTCACAAGAAAATAAAGAATTATTTCAAGCAATTATGATTTATTACTCCGCGCCAATAGTATACAGACTTTAAAGGTGTGTGATTAATTAAACACTTTACTTCATTCGGAAACCATTGCAATTGACTGTCTTTGATAATAATTTTTTCTGCTTCAATTATTTTTTAGTACTAATTTCTTCTATCTGAGATGTTTTCGTTCGCGTATCAATAATCGGATCCTTATTCACTGCTGGCTGTGTTACCGCAGTAAAAGATGAAACAATTTCGTCATTCATAACAGTACTTGGCCAATATTTCTCGGATTGTTGAAGCCATTTCGGTCCATTTATCAACACTTCTGATTCAATCAAATCTTCTACGGCAATTCCTCGTGTTAATAAATCTGCCGGATTTTCAGAACCTCGACAATGATGCCACTGACACTGTTTAACACTTAAGGACTGAATTTCCTTTACACGATTTCCTACAAACGGCTTCCATTTATTGAAATCTCCGTTTATCCAATGTAATGTTATTTGTGAATCAGTCCAACAATGAGTGTCCCTTATCTCAAGCGATAAAGTACTCTTTACATACCTTTGCAACATGGTTTTCTGTTTCTGTAAACAAAAATATCAGTGAAATGCAATTGAAAAACGTATGTTGTTCCGTTTATTTCATGTGCAAGCAATGAAACATATGTCGAATAATTTTCTTTGTTTACATTGACATAACCCTACATTCGTTCTTCAAGTTGCCACACCGTTTTTGAATTTTTTTCAACTTTCCTTTATTCAAATCAGTTTTTTCACTTATTCATCAAAGCAAATTAAGTAAGTACATGATATTAACCAAAAATTCAATATTAATGCGATAGCATATGAATAGTTGCGATGCCAAAGAAATTGGAAGCCGAGGAGTCAGTATAAAAGTAATGGACTATTTTAACGTGACAACGGTGCTGTATTGTTGCCTTTCACATCAGTTATGCAAGTATTTAATGAATTAAAAGTACTATTTTATCTTACAGCTTAATTCATTTTAGTGAACTATAGAACCATATGGCGTTAACTTAAATACTGTACCTTCGATTAAGAAAAGATATGAAGTGAAGGAGAACGAAGAGCCTGCAGTGCCAAAACAAAAAACCTAGAAAGCCAAGTCTTGTGATGTTGATAATTCTGTGAATGATGTTAAACGAACAATTTACAATATGCATACTAATTTGGATATTTAGTTGAGGTTCACCAAAAAGGAGTTGGAACGATGCTTCTAAACAAAGCATAAAAAACCACTTGGAGAAGGCAAAAGTTTGTCCCCAATTTTATACTTACAAGTAATAATTTTTTTTAGGTTTATTGTTGTACATGCAGGAAACAGCAAGGAAACAGCAAAGGCTTTATTTCTAATGTAAATTTAACAAAACCTAGTTTAATTATATTAGACAACGCCAATTACCAATCAACACTAAAAGAAGAATACCCAATGCTTCATCGACGAAACAAGATTTGTGTACATTTTATTAAAGCATAATGTGATGCATGATCAGAAAATGTTAAAACGAGATCTTTACAATTAGTTAACAAAAATCCAAACCCGAAAATTTATGAAAAAGATGAACATGTATAAGACGTGTGGAACAAAAAATTTCTGATCAAAAACAACACATTTATGATTATGATTAGTTAGTTTGAAACAGCTGATCTAACAGGATTGACAGATTACACAAAAATTGACAGTAGGAATTATTTATTAGTTACGACATACGAGCGCCTGGATTGATGCATACGATTTGTAACGATGAGTCATACCTAAAACCCGGCGAATCCGACTCTATCCACACTTTGCACTTTTCCTAAGCATAATGATCTAGGGACTGAATATTTCACCAAGCTCTGTAATTGAACGCTCCACTTCTTCAACTCACTGGAGAAACTGTTTGGCAACACATCGTCCCAGTTTAAATTTTGTTTCCATGCTTCTTGAAACAATATTTTAATTTAATAGTAAACGGAGAAATGATTCCAATCGGATCATAAATACGGTTAATAGTTTGTAAAATTATTCTCTTTGTTATTATTCTTGTTGATTTTATATAGTCGGTAACATTCACCAGATCGACACTGATCCTGTCGTTAATACTTTATATTTTACACCTTATTTTCTACAATGATAAAATTACCAGACATTAAAATATATTTGCCTTATTATTATTATTATTTGTCGTATTAAAAATATATTATTATAAAAGTTGTAAGACAATTAAATAAGCTATACGATAGGCTTATAAAATACAGGGTGTAAAATTAATTACAACCAATTTACTCATAGGTTTTAATAAAGGTTGTTACCTCAGTCTATTTATTGATTGACTAATAAAAATCTCGTTACAGGGTATTTATAATTTATAGTTCTTCAATTAGTAGAACATTCTGGCTGTAATAATTGGCTTATTTTAACTAGAAATGAGATAGTATTCATTTTTTTCTAAAACCTTACATTTGAAGAAGAATGACCGTAACTTATCATGAATCACTCTGTATAATTGTTGTGAATGATGTGATTCTTCAGCGGTGTTCTAAAAAAATATAAACTAACTATTACCTATGAACTATCAGACCAGCCGATATAGAATCTTGGAGTGTATTTGCATATTCTCCGCTCTTGTTCAAAAATTTTTAAACAAAACCAGAGTCTTAAGAATTTCAGTTAAAATGTGAAGTATTAAAAAAGTCATTATCTTATAAACAACAAATCATCACAAATTTACTCTTACGTCTAGATAGTTGGATATTGGTTGTATTCAAGGATGAGAATTAAACTTTTCTTTACAGTGTGTTTAGAATTGACAGGTTGATTATTGGATCATTCAATATGTAATATGAGCCTTATTTTAAATGGAACCCCCCTGTATTTTATTAATTCATAACGTTTAAAAAATCCTTTTCGAATGTACAATAAGGGTGTATTATACATAAGTGTTTCAGTTTTTAGGCAATTTACAATTTTTTTTTTAAGTAAATGGTGGCGAGGGATTTTTAAAATAAAAATGCAGACATAATTTAGTAAACAAATATCATTTTATGGCATTACAGTCTGCTAATAATTGTCTAAACAATCATAGACTTAAAATTAGTTGCTACTAAAAATGAAGCAGTAAGCAATTCATGAAAGAGTCGACATAGTTTGCATTGGAGAATGCTTATAAAATCGTCTCCTAGCATCTAGACTCTAGAGTTTATGGCCAAAAGTATCAACCAGAGAATAGCTACTTATGTTAACAGTGACGAAACGCATGATTTTTGTAACGAACGCGAAATTGCGGGACGAGCGTAGCGAGTTACAAAAAATCATGTTTCGTTACATGCCACATACAATATTCTTTGTAATTTTAGAAAAAAGTTTAAAAAAGGAATTAAACCTATTTCAAATTCACATCCTAATTGATTGTGACCGATGTTACCATTGTTGCCATTTTCAAAACGATATTTGACAAATAACAAAAAATGTTAACTTTTCGCAACTAGTTATAGTGGACAATTTTGACACCTAACTGGATTATGAAGAGTGTCATTTTTCATGACGAAATTAGAAAAAGTTCAAAAGACTCCTCGGTAGATTCCGTGCTATTGGAGACACTGCTTAATAAAAACGTAAAGAAAACGAATCACAACGACAACGAATTTTGATGTGCTGCTATCTCTCACGGAAAACCCCAATATAAGTACTAGAAAAATTGCGCATGGTTTAGGCATCAGGAAATGAGAGTCTTAAGAAAAGCCACTATTATCCGTATCACATTCAAGCACACTATAATTTAACAGAAAACGATTGTGATGAACGTTTAAATTTTTGTTTATGGGCCTTAGACAATTATTAGCAAACTGTATTGTCATAAAATGACATTAACTGGCTAGATTACGTATGCATTGTTTGTTTTAAAAACGTAATTGGAAGAAAATTTGAAAAATGACTTTTTTGTTAACACTATGAATTAATAAAACATAGGGTGTTCTATTTAAAATAAGGCTCATATTACACATATTGAGTGATTATTAGTAATTAACCGGTAAATTTTGAACACTCTGTAAAGAGATGTTTAATATTCAATCATGGAATGCATTCAGCTAATATCCAACTATTTAGACTTAAAAGCAACTTTGTTATAATATTGTTGGATTAGAAGATAATGACTTTTTTTAATACTTTATATTTTAAGAAAAGTCGTCGTAATTCAGGAGACTCTGTGTTTAGGAATAGGGAACCTTATTTTTTACGGGCAATCAAAAAACGCAATAAAATACAGGGTGTTTTATAAAAAATATTGATGCGCCACACTGTATATTTCAAAATAATATTAATTAACGTCTATGCTACTAAAATGACAAAACTTGTAAAAGTTTATTATTTTGCTATAAACCTCCGTCCCGTTGGTGGTGATTCACCCTGGTATGTAGAACGCAGAAAAAATTAAGAATACTTGAACTTGTTCCGATATTTAGGATGGGTTGATGGTGTGTAAACGATAACCGTAGTTCCAACTTTTCGCCCACTACAATAAGGGACTTCATCAGGGTAAGCAACTTAAAGTGAAAATAACGAAACCACAAGGTATACCGCTAAAATCAGCCAACCATCATATCAACCAAACCAGATTCTAGACTGAAAGAAGAACCCTGAACTCAAAATATTAAGATTTAACCAAAATCATTTATAAAATGTGGTTCTTTACTGAATTACAGGGTGTTTTATTTGAAAATTTAAAAACAATTTGTACCCAGTACTTTTAAAGTATTTAGCGCATCTTTGTCATATCTGGCAGGAAGTGTAGGTACTAAACACCCTACTAAATTATGTTAAATAGAGGTTTCTGGCTACTGCCAGAGGCATACGACAGGGACAAGTAATTTTTTGACTACGCCACTGGAGAAATTGTCATTTTAGCAGAATTCTCCAATACTTTATTTTAAAATAAGATACTCTTCCTTCATAAAGGTAAAGTCATTATTTTCGAGATATTTAAAGTCAAACATAAAGCTACACACTTATTTTGATTTTAATGTGTATTAATTACCTATATCGGTGTTTTGGTGATATAGTACTGTATCCAAATTATCTTATCCGACCAAAAACTGTCGACTAAAATCGTTCAGCTAAATCCTACGTGAACTTTTTTGAGCATGATTATGGTATCATCTTATAGGAAAAAAATTAATGATAAGCTACGACAAATTCAAATCAAATTCTTATCGTTTTATATTTTATACAGGCTGAATGAGACCACCCGGATCAGTCATTTTTTCAAAAACTGTTAGCCGTAGAGAGTTGCGTCAAAGAAATGTATGACAAAACCTGTAGTAAAGAATTGAATGGTGATGTTATTATTTCCCAGAAAAGTCGGGATAGTAGATGGCTCAAAACTTCAGGATTTTAAATAGCACCATATGTGGTATCGTTGAAAGATCTTTGAAAAATAAGCATCTTTGTGGGAGAAGTGTTTTTATTGCTGCCATCCTTTTCGAGTAATATTCAATTGAAGTCATTAAGTTTGGTTCATTAAAAGTCATAATTTAAAATCTAGCTACCTTAACAATATAACTAGAAGAGCTCAACAACAGTGTTTAGAAATAAATGGAAGAAATTTTGAGCACTTGTGATATTATTATTGTGATATTATGACATTTTGAACACTTGTGACCCGGTAATAGATTTTAAATACTGACTTAATGAACCCAATTTAATAACTTCAACCGAACGTTACTCGAAAAGGGTGGCAGTAATAAAAACTTTTCATACAAAAGTTGCTTATTTTTAAAGATCTTTTAACTATACCACATTTGACATAGGTGCTATTTAAAATTCTGAAGTTCTGGACATTCTGGAGCCATCTCTCGATTCTTTACTACGGGTTTTTGGGATACATTTTTTGACACAACTCTCTACAACTAACCGTTTTTGAATAAAATAACTGATATGGGTGGTCTCAATCGCCCTGTATATAAAAGAAAGGCAAGTTTAGATGCGATTTTCAAAATAATAAATATTTGGACTCTTGAAGTGAAAAATAAATCGAACTCCATAATGTGAGTTCTACTTTAGACAACAACAGTGAATCTTAAACTTGTGGAAATAAATTGAATCGAATAGTTTTTTTAATTTAATAAACTCGATTTAAACTTTCGCAAAACTATTCCTAATTACATAGTTAAATTTACATTATTTAAAATAACCTATGGCGTGTTTCTCTTATTAATATGTTTTCAAATTTATGTCGTTAAGACGGTTTCATTATTGACTTTTACAACGTCCGAAACCGAATTTAATTGCCAATTTTAGTTAAATGGGAATTTTTACTATATTTTCAGACTACGTGAGGGGCTTCCAACCACTAAAATATTTCAAACATTTCTCGTATTCGCACAAAAACTCATGGAAGAATTGTTAAATTTTTATTGGTAAGTAGCGTTCGAAATTCTTTTGAGATTGTACACCATCAACTTTAAGCTACGCGCAATCGAAAGGACACACTTAATAAAGAGATGCAACAAAGAGGTTTAAACGCAAGTATGGAAATTGCACCTGAATCGCAAACTTCTGTACCTCAGTCTAGGGGAAGGGTAAGTTACGATCGATAATGTTTACAAATTCATAGTAGCTATTTATAGACGAACTCTAAATTAAAAGTGTTGGTACGCAGTCATGCAATGCGAGAAGAGACGTCTCCTCCGCGTGATCCACCTAATGCTTCTGTCATATCGCCACGCATTAAACTCATTCCTTCTCCAAATTCATCACCGAGTCTGACCCCTCCATCTTCCATACCTAAACCTGTGGTAGTGTTAAGTCCATCCATAAGTAGAGGAAATTCTCCTTGCCGTTCTCCATTACATATATCTCCAACGTCGACGTTAGTTGCATCTCCTATCTCTAGATCTTCACCGCAAAGCGTGTCTTCACATTTATCCGAAAACGTCGAAGCGGCAAGATGTCATTGCAATCATCTAATCGAAATTGTAGAAGGTGGTTACGGGGATGTACGTAGAGAATGCAATTATGTCGATACTCAAGATAAATTACATGTTTGCGATGGGTGTATTTTATCTGAGACCATTGATGAAGCTAGTCATAGAAAAAATTTTAAAAACGATAAGAATTTATGCGATTGTACAAATCAAGCGTGCACAAAATGTTACAAGAATGATAGAAATATAAACAATAATTTAAGTAGTAATATTAATAATAATGTTGTCGGCAGTTCTAATTCGTTAACGGTTAATAGAGCTACGCGGGGTAAATTACGACAACAAAGTTCATCACAGGGTAGCTTTGAAGGTAGTTCATCAAATTCACCATGCTTAAGTAGAGGTATAATGTATTTTATGTTTATAACAGTATTCACATCAGTATTTGTGTTTCAGACAGTAGTTCTGAGCAGTACACCGATACTACAGGTGTAGATCTTGAACAATTTATTGCCGAAACTCTAAATAGGAACGCAAAAGACCGTGCACTAATGTTAAGAATTGAACAGGAACTAGTCAGTCTTGCCAAAGATAAAGTGTAAGCAGTAAGTTTTACTTTATTTTTAATCTCATAATTATTTTTACAGAAAAAGTCATTACAAATTTCCACCTATGTCAAGTTATCAACGAATGTTGGTTCATCGTTGTGCAGCATATTTTGGAATGGATCATAATATTGAATCTTCAGGAAAATGCGTCGTAGTAAATAAAACAAAGTGTACCAGAATACCTGATATTGCATTTAAAGAATATGTGAAAGAAGACATAGTATTTGTCGAAGAACCTCGTCGGTCCATTCTTAAACGTGATTCTAACAGTATTGAAGATTACAGTTTTAAATCTCCCGATAGACAATTTAGTTTAGAAAATAGGAGAAGTAAGAGCTTTGAAGAACGAGAAGAGGAATACGAAAGAGCTAGGCGAAGAATATTTAACAGGGACGTAAGTACTTTTTACTTGTTTATACTCATAAAAACAGTCATTGGCATTTTTTTTCAATTTTTGATTAAGATGTAATCAAAATTAATAAATATTAATAAATGAACGTATTTTTTTAGTACTACATAGTACAAATTTTGAAGATAATACAGCAACTTTTTAATATTGCGAAAGATTTAAAAGTTAGATATCCGGAAACGTTTGGTTATCTAGATACAGGACGTTAATTTTATTCATTACTTTACTTTTGATAATTATTAATAATATTAAAGAATCTCCCTCTATGTTTTACGCTGTATTTTTATATCACAAGTGGAACATAATATGTCAAAAAGAGTTTCTTACGAAGTTTGTAAGAGGTTTTAGTTAGGAGCATAGTTTGGTAGGATGGCCCAGCAAATAAACATTTGATTGAAGTTGTTAAATTTAAATGAGAGACCCTGTATTTGACATCTTGAATTTTTATGACTACCTACCTGTTTTAAAATAACTTTGTGAAAGGCACTATTAACTTGGTTTACATTAACCCCGTAGACTTAGTTCAAATACGATATTTAAAAAACCACCTATTGATTTTTATGAAACTTGGCATGTAGGTGTAATTTATAATATCGCATATCTTATTAGATTTTGGAATTAACCGTCGAACCAAAAGGGCCATCAACTTACATAAATTTTCCAATTTTAGAATATTTACAAAATTATCAAATATAAGTTGTTCGCAATTGAGTTATGCACAACTTAACTATTTTTTGATACAATAAAGAGATATAACAATCACGTGACACTAATAATATACGTGAGAATATTAATTGTCCAAAAAAAGTTATGAAAGGAAAGTGACCGTAAATTATATTAACTATTTCTACTTTTCTGAATTTTTTGTCACTTTTTCGAGCAATATTTTTATATTTATTTAAACAAATTAGGTGAGTTAATGAAGGCTGATAATTTTTGTTTAACGTCGCCGGAAGTGGCAGGAGCCGCAAATATTGCCTAAAAATACTTACTAGTTGAACTTTTAGTTATTGTGAGTTATGACGTAAGTAACTATGTATTAATTAAAATATGTACCAAGTTTTAGTTAAATTAAATCTTAAATCAACGCTTTTAACCTAGGATTAAAAGTGACAACTTTACGTCTTAGTATTAAAAGTGAATACTTGTGTTGCTAAGATGCCTTTTTTTTCTCACTAAGCAAAATGTCAACCTTAGAGACTCCTGACAGTCGAAAATATCACAGTTTTGTGACGCTTGGAGAAAAATTACTTTTCTACGATTGTGCATAAAGTGTACCAATTACTATGCCAAAAGTTTCACTCTTTGCATTGGTGCAAAAATCAATTTGTGCAAAAAGTAAATTATTTTTTGCACTACTGTAAAAAGTACTTTTTATTTTGTTTTTTTAATTTTTTTGCAACGTGTGCAAAAACCATATTTGCCTTGGCTTAGACAGACGCCCTTCGAAAATTGAATTTAGTGTATCGCGAACTTGCATTCGGCAAATTTTCAAGCATGTCCTCGATCACGAGGATTCAAAAAAATTTACGCCACTTTCATCCTCTACATAGTGTCAAGATAAGGATTCTCACTATGGGGATCTCGGAACTGATAATAGAAATAAGAAACGTTTGATTGAAAAACTGACTATGCCATGTTAAAGTCCGTAACAAGTTGCTAGAAAAAAACAAAATAGAAATTTCAAAAGTTCCATTTCCCAGATCCCCATAGTGAGAATCCTTATCTTCGAACAGTGTGCACCTACTCTAAGCCACGATTAGCACGGTAGCCTCTGCAGGAATGTGTTGCTCTTTGATATCACAACGTAATACCGTATTATTTGTCCTTGCCTTCGATCACGAGCAAATTCCAGCTCTAGCTCTCTGTCTATATGCTATATGGTTTTTTGGGGCCTGTTTTGGATGTATGAAAACAACTTTTTGCACCTTTTTTAATGGGATGACCCCATTTTAACACAAAATCTTAATTCTAAATTAAATTTTATGATCAACACCATTATATTGTCAAGTCATGTGTCATAGCTTTGACACATGTAATATTTAATGCAGACAATTAGGTTTACAGGGCCTTTAAAACATGGCTACTTTTTGAATCATTGAACATAAATAAATGATTTTTTTTGTGTATTGATTTTTAGAGGTTCGGCCGAAGTTTTAAATCATTGTTGATACTTCTGTCGTATCTCATTCGCCTACTGACTGCTACTCTTCAAAGTTGAGAATCAAAAACTGAATTAATTCATGTTTTCAAATGGCAGCTACCATTTCTGATACGGCAATTGTTGTGGAATTAAATTTTAGGAACAATTTAATTAACATTATGCATTCCTATCTTGTGTTCATAAAATTTAATGCGGAATTATGTTATAAATGTTTTTTATAAAAAAAATAAAGATTGCGTTAATTTCTGGTTTATCCGGGAACTTCCACTATTTTGAAAATATTTTAGTTAGACTTGGAGTACTCAATTATGGCCAAATAATAAATTTTGTTCTATAAACCGTTTTAATTATAGACGTGAACAATTACAGTTATGGCCGTATGCACCAACACAACTTAAACTTAAGCAATGCTTAAAAACTTAGATACAATTGTTAAAACCATAACACCGATTGTTTTTAAGCATCCCTTAAGTTTAAGCTGTGTTAGTGCATACGGCCATTAGTATTACGAACGGGAGACAGTATAACTATGACAGCAGTCACTACAACGACTAGTTTGTTTTATTTTATATACAGGGTGTCTCAGATAAGGGTGGCAATATTTCAAGGGTACATAGAGAAACTCCAGATTAGAGATTTGAGATAATAAATCTATGTCCGGAAATGCGTTGCTTCCGATATACAGGGCCTTGAAAAATTCAAAAAATAATATGGTAGTCAAGTGTTTTTTGAAGTTCAGGTGAAGACAACGATACTCAAACCTCTTGCCAGTTGCGGTATTAATTTTGTTTTCGTTGTCGCCATGACAATATTCATTGTTCACTACGTTTTTATTGTCACCTGAAGTTTTTCGATAATGAGCTCTTTGAAAGACATCCAAATGGATTTTATTTTTTTCGCGGAAACGACGCGTCGGAGAAGAAAAACAAGAGAGCGTTTCTTTTCCAAATTGATTGGGAATGTGAAAAATGATTCCAATATTTGGAAAACCAGTGGCGTGCTAAATTTTTCTCTTAAAACTAAGTGAGAAAAACCGAAAGTCCGGTCCTGGAAATTTTTAGAAGAGTCGGATTGGCACATAAATATGACCAATACTTTGCTTGACATACTCTGGAAATTTTAAGAAAATCGATCAACGTGTTTTCAAAATACAGACAAAACATATTAATTTTTGAATTTTTTCAAGGCCCTGTATATCGGAAGCAACGCATTTCCGGACATACATTTATTATCTCAAATCTCTAATCTGGAGTTTCTCTATGTACCCTTGAAATATTGCCACCCTTATCTGAGACACCCTGTATATGTCCCAGGATTTATTTACAAGAGGTGTAATGGACTAAATTTTTTTGAATTTCATTTCAAGGTTTTGGAATTAAGCCCTGCTTGACGGGAAACAAAGTTTAAGAATTTTTTCGTATTTTGAAAAACAAAATGGCCGTGACGGTGAAGCAAGAACTATTTTCTTTTCAGGTAAAGTACCCTTTTGGTTTGCGCTATGGAAAATGTTACTAGGAAAAGTTGTTCATAATGACAAATCATGGCCGTATACCAAACTTCAGGACGATCTACCTACTTTTATTAAACTGTCTGTTTTAGATTGAACAAAATAAATTGTAGGTATCTAATTCATTTATTAAAATTTTTATTTGTAGACCATTGAACGAAATAAATAGTATTTACCACAAATTTAACTTACAAAACGTAACACAAGATTGTACTGCAATAAATTATCTATTCAAAGCAACCGCCACCATTTTCTACACATCTTTCTATGCGACGTCTGAATCCTATGAAACTGTTCCGAATTTTCTCTATGCGTTTTTTATACTTTCTTTAAGGATTTCTCTACTGTTGGGTATTGGTTGAGAGTAAACCAGTTGTTTGAGGCGACCCCATAAAAAGAAATCTAATATAGTGAGGTCGGGCGACCTTGAAGGCCACTCAATTGAACCATTTCTAGCTATCTACTTTTCTGAGAACACAGAATTTAGCCACTCAGCTACGCGTGCTGTCGAATGTGCAGGGCATCCGCCTTGTTGGAAATACATTGCTTGTCTTTCTGTTAGCGGCAAGTCATCTAAGTAGTCTTCCTGAATTTTTCAAGTAGTTGTAGATAAACATTTTGATTTAACCGTCCCTCTATGAAGAAAGGTCCGATTATGCCAAAACGATATGAAACAGCACACCACACATTCACTTTTTGGTAATACTGTCTTCTACAGTTGATCCGAAAGTTTGGATTTTCTGTAGACCAGTAGCGACAATTTTGAGAGGAAACAACGCCATTGGTAGTAACAGTTGCTTCGTCTGAGAATACAATGTTTTTTATAAAAATTTCGTTCTTGAAGACATCGCTCCCCGATGGTAAGACAAAATAATAATCTACGACCTTCATCACCTTCTTCGATAGTGTGCACAAATTTTGTTTTGAATGCCTTTACATTGGTCGACTTATAAATTCTTTGCAGTTCTGATTTACTAATATCGAGATTACGCGAACGTTCCCTTAATGATAGTCTGGGATGTTCATCCACCGAATTAAGGGCAAGAACAGTTGCGGTATCATTTTCGTCATCTTTCTTTCTTTCTTAACGTTACCAACGCTGCCAGTTGCAAGACATTTTTAACTATTCGCATGGCAGTCATACGTGTAAGATTGGTGTTGGGAAATTTTTCGTTAAACCGCTGCACCACTTCTCTTAGGGCCGTTGGTCCAAGCCCGTAACACTGAACAAGGTAAATTCTCTGTTGTAACGATAACATAATCTAGCAGTAATATACTTTGAACTAAAGGCAGTTACTACAAATTGCAATCTGACAGTACTTGATATTATACTCAAAGATTGTTTTTTTCATGACCCTCCATTGTTATTTTCTTTATTTCACGCCGTTTGGTGTAAATTCCAAATTCGCAGATATCGCTGAGTAATTTTTAAAAAATTTATCGTACATCAATGATATTATTAAGCTTTCTTCGTTAAATTTGTTGTAAATACTATTTGTTTCGTTCAATGGTCTACAAATAAAAATTTTAATAAATAATTTAGATACCTACAATTTATTTTGTTCAATCTAAAACAGACAGTTTAATGAAAGTAGGTACATTGTCCTGAAGTTTGGTATACAGCCATGATTTGTCATTATGAACAACTTTTTTTAGTAACATTTTTCCATACCGTAAACCAAAAGGGTACTTTACCTGAAAAGAAAATAGTTCTTGCTTCACCGTCACGACCATTTTGTTTTTCAAAAACGAAAAAATTCTTAAAATTTGTTTCACGCCAAGCAGGGCTTAATTCCAGAATCTTGAAATGAAATTCAAAAAATTTTAGTCCATTATACCTCTTGTTACATCAATCCTGGGACACACTGTATATTTATAATTAAAAAAATATGTGCAATCACATAATTCAAACAAAACTTAAATCTAGTTTGCAACAGTTCGAGAATGGGTGTATTGTTTGTTTAGAATGTTCTACTTCTTAATTTTACGTTATGTCTTAAATAATTTGAAAATGATGTATCCACCGAAACTGGTCATCAAATTGTAGCCTTTAATCTTGCGTATGTAAAAAGGAATATTGGTGCACTAATACAATTTTGTTTATAAATCAACATTCCTTTGTACCAAATTAAACTATTTTAACTTATTTAATATAATTGGATGAATGATTGTAAAGATGCGCACTGTTTTCCTTTACTTGAAGTATAAGCAAATACTTCATTCTCCCAATATCTCTTAAAGAACCTGAACCCGTCCTAAACGTTGTTATTTAAAAAAATACGTATATTTATTGTATCGTTTTCATATTATTATTTTGTTTTTGGAGCAAAATGTTTTATATTTCGATACGCTTTTACATGTACATACTGGAATTCTGCTCGAAACGTTTGTTTATTATTATTTAAATTTGTTCTTTATTATTTCATTGTGTGTCTTGTAATGGTTTCAGATGCACGAGTACAGCTCTGTTGAGGATATCGGCTGGTCCGATATTCCTTGGTCTAGTACAGATAGTGAAAACTCGTCACGTTTTCGATTACTACATAATGAAAAATCTGCAGCTCGGTTATTAAAAGTGTGTCCTGTTGAATTAAATGAAAAAACTTAATCAATTATTATTATAGGTACAGTCCGTTGAAACCGGAAGCGATATGCCACGTCCTTTCGTAGCAAAAGTTATAGTTTTGGTGGATACGGAGGTGTTTCGGTATTAACCCGAGGGGATAGCGTTCTATCGACACATAGTGCGGGACCGCGATTACTTACGAAACAGGGTAAGATTTGATCGTTTAATAAATTAATTTCTAAATACGAGTTTAGATTCAGGAGCGAGCACTGTGTCGTGGAGATTGAGTCCATCCAGCTCGGGATACAAATCTCAATCACAAATATCAGAATCTATAACTCCATCACCAACTTCGACTCCGAATTTACCCGCAGACTGCAATAGACAAGATTCTACTAATAGCAACACGAGCGCAAGCACTAACGAATTACAGATCCCCGTTACGGAAAGGATATTACTGAACCTCAAGTGGTGTGGGCTGTTACCGATATTCATAATGTACCTAAAGGTAGCATTATTATAAATCCTCAGGTTTGTTAAGGTCGGTGCGAAAGTTTCCCATTACAAATAACAATTTTAGACTGGCCAACCCGTGAAAAACATCGACGGTTCAATATATCACTTCGATCCATCCGATCCTCCTCCTGGGTTTTACTCGAACGGGAATACGACTAACAACTCGAGATTATTGCAGTCTCCACATAAGTCCGGATTACCACAAAGATTAACAAAAGATTTTACAGTTACGTCACCTAAAAAACACAGATCTATATCATCGCCATCATTAAATAAAAAATGTAACTTAACTAATAGTGCAACAAGTCCTAGTTTACCATTTTCTCCACCTTTGCAACATAGTAGAAGTTTACAAATGACGTCGTCGACCGAAAGTGTGCCTAATCTATCAATTCAGCAATATCACCAACCTTCCGTATATGGGAATAATTTCGGAAACATGTCTGCACCCGACCCTTCCCTACAAGTTTATCATCAACAACCGTATATTGTTTACGCTTCGTACGGAGTTCCAGTACCTGCCCAATATGATGGCAGAATTGTAATTAATTTTAACTAATGATTGTCAGCTAATCCCAATTTATTTTAGGAGCCATCGATTCCTGATGTTCCTGGCGGTTATTTTATAACAGAACCAGGAAATTCGGTACCTCAACAAATAACATATCAACCGGCATCTCCGTACTGGCATCAACAACCTCTTGCATTATATCAAAATCCATCAACTTCCAATCCACCACCGCCACCTCAGCCTCAAAGGTACGCCGTGCCCGCACATGCACAATCAGGTACCAATCTCAAAAAGTATTCATACTAAATTGTTTTGAAAACAATTTTAGGTTCATATATATCTTCAAATTATTCATCATCTTACTGCCAACCACCGTTGCCTGCTCCTACCACTTTCCCAAAATGTTTCTCAAAATTCTCAAAATACCGAATTCGTACCGGTATATTCTCAGCCAGTTCAAGTTGTATATTCAGATCAGCAACACACACCTCCAAATCCAGTTATTTACCCTAGCCATCATAATATCATGTACGCACAGACTCCCGTATATTCGAACATGATGGTTCCACTTCAAAATGTTCCATATCCTCAAAATCCATCAACACCTAATGGTTCTACGGTATTCGCGGGCCCAACAATCCAAGATCAAAATGTTTCAATACAACCAAATTACAATCACTTAACTAATAATATGAATCAATTAAGTATAAGCCAGCAAGGTTCTGTTCAAAACTTGACCGTAAATCAGAACGTTCCAATGTCACCTCACATAAATCCGCAGTTCGACGTGAGAACTATAAAAAACTACGCACTCAAAGGCAATAAATTTAGCACTCCAAAAAATTTTGTTTCCTGTTCAAGCCAAAGTAGCACAGGAACAAGTTCGCCGGCTACTACTGTTATGGCAAATTATTGTAATAACCCCACCACTGCTTCATATAGAACACCACCCGAAACCCCACCAACGCAAAACGTTGCTTTTGGTTATGGACCAAATTTTATACCATCTACAGTTATTAGACAAGTGAGTTACTGTTTATAATTCTTTTGTCAATATAAAAATATAGAAGTTTTTTAGATGAGTAATATTCGTGCTAGTCCACCCGTACACAGAAACAGTAGATCTCCTACACCAGCTAGTGATATTTCGCATGTAGATCGCCACAGATTTTCTTTACCTCCTACGTTATATCAAGGAATGCCTTACGTTTTACAAAGTACGTAATTTAATTAAGGGTGTAACTAAAATGTCCTCCGGCAACAGTTACAAATATTATAAAAAATTCCGCAGTGGCGGTCATTAAACTGATAATACGCACATTAACCTCCGATCGTCAATAAGATTAACAGAGAACTCAAACTAAGTTATCCTTATCAAAACGTGTTATAAATGCATTTTTTCTTTTTAAGACGATGCTCGAATGATCCAAGGTCGAGGACAACCTATTACCTGCAGGCAGCAAGCTCCGATAAGACAACATAGTTTAGGTAATCAAACTGGAGAAGGTATCAACAAGAATCATAAGAATAGAAAGTCGAGGTAGGTTTAAAAAAAATTGAGGTACCTGTCCTTGCTGTATACTGTATACAATGTTTATAATTTTTAAATAAACATTTTATATAAGTATATCTCGTTAAAGGGAAATAAAATGTTTGGTCTACCTCCGAGTGGCAAGTAGGATTCGTATCTTTTCAACTATAACGAAAATTCTTTGAGTTATACAACGATGTGTATTAACCGTGTTGTACATAATGATTTTAAAAACAAAAAAATTAAAAAAACTCACAAGGTAAGAGGTTCCTTTTATTTTTCATATTATAATCTTAAAATTGAAAAAAAAAATATTTATTTTTAAATGAAGTGTCTGAAATTATTTATTTGTTGCCGTGTTATTTATTTTTAAGATTTTATTTTGTTTGCGCACGTAACTTGTCTAAGGAAACATTTTAAGTCGAACGTTTCTAATAGTATTCAGATTGTGATTTGATCTTTAGAATGTGGAAATAATGGGGACCAACGGAACTAATTCATTTGAGAATAAGTCGAATGCTAACATTTTTTGTCTTTTGAATTAGAAACGTATTTCCAATTTTTTTCTAACTATCTTTTTTTAAATATAGTGGTTGTTCAGTTATCGATGGACAGCATTGACCTAACTTAGAAATATATTTGAAAATGGTTTGACTTATTTTGTCTTAGATAAGTTACCGATGAACTGTGAAGTCTATACGCAAATAGATGTTTAGAATTGTAAATGCTAAATTGCTCAAGTTTTATGTTAGAAATATGAAGATAATGCCGCACAAATTAGATACTTTTTATAACAAAACAAAATTTGATATACAATTTTTGCTTATTAATTACAAAACGCTTTTTACATTTTAAATTTATTATCGATATTGATAATACATGTTGTTGCCGATTATTTCACAAATCAAAAGAATCATCGTTTTTTGGACCTTTAAATAAATATTAAGTGACAATCCGGCTTATGCAAAGTGATTTTTTATTACGGAGGGTCCATTTTTTAGATGTACATATTTTAGCTTTCAGAAAATGTGTTCACCTAAAAAATAAATTATGTGATTACAATTGCAGTTTTTAAATGTATGTAAATGAAGCGTTAATAATTCTAAATTTTATCCAGTTAATGTATGTTATTTTTCGTTTCGCAATGATATTTAAAGGAGGGCGAGGATTTTAGAGTGGTTTATTGGTTCCATTAATTTGATTCTAAGATGACTGTATTACCTCACCGTCTGTTACAATTCCCTCCATTCTGGAAAGTCTGCTGTGTGAGAATTTTCCGTGGAACTTGAAAAACTTTATTATTCAGATTTTGGTGTCAATTAAAATTTGTTGTATGTAAAAATTCCTGCGTATTTCTACATAACAAATGTACTTACTTATTTTTATTGGAAGTCTGATATTTTTGAGCTGAATGGTGCCAGTAAGGTCCTAGGGGCGCTTGAAATACCAATGCATATTTCTAAATTTTATGTTACTATCAATTGAGCTAGAACAGTCACGGCGTATGAAATGATTCAGTACATTAACTACTATTCATTTATATTTAAAAAAAATAATGACGCAATAAATAACAAAGTTTACATTATGCCGGATTTTTCAAGTAATAATTGGCTTTTCTTCGAATTTCTTGGATCCATAGACGGGACCTAAGCTGAATGAAAACTGCTTAATATGATTTAGATCATTAGCAATTTATCATTTATGAACACATATAGGGTGTCCGGTGACAGAATCAGGAATTAAAAGTTAAATTAAAAAGAACTTCTAATTATATACGTTTATTTCAAAAACTATTACAAAGAAGACAAGTGCGGATTTTTTTATTTAAAAATTATTTCGTGTAAATGTTGACCGTCACATCGGACACTCTTGGAATCGGGAGCCCTACCATTCGCCGGGGACGTTTCGCCGATAAACACTTCGGCGGGAACGGTTCGCCGTTAGGTACGATTCCCCGAGAAGAATTTAGCCGAGAATGATTCATGACGTTTGATTATTTATTTGTATAACAACATAATTATTTAAAGAAACGAAATGGTAAATAACTACAAGCATACCGATGGAACACCAGAAATATATTCAAACATTATTCTTAATTTATTTCTTTAATTCTTAAAATGAAATAAAACAGGAAATTGATAAAACCATTAATTGTTGATTGTTTAGTAAATTCAAAGATGTCGATATGAAAGCAATTATTCGTGGCTTACTTTGACAATGTTAACAACTAGGATTAATAACTCAACGGCTCAAGATAAAGACAGCATATGATATAATTTTTGAAATCAGAAAAAAATAATAAACAAGGTGTTATATTAAAAAAACACTTTTTAACGGCGCAATCTTAGAATCGTTTTTTGTGTGCAAATTATTTTCGGCGAATCGTTCCCGACCCCTTGGAATATCGCCTCCGATATTTTCTTTTAGTGCTGAGCTGGTCGCTGGGTTTGTTTCATAAACTTTACTTTTGACGTACCCCCACAGAAAAAAGTCCCTAAGGATAAGATCCTGCATCACGTAAACGTCGATTATTGTAACGTGAACAAAATCTACGATGAGCAGTTGCACACGAATCATTGGCCTTGAAATACGCTTCGATTGCGAAAGCACGTTGTTCTCTGCGACATCGCGACTAATGGCCGTATGCACCAACGTAGGTTAAACTTAAGTGTCGCTTAAAAACAATGATTGCTATGGTTTTAACAATAGTATCTAAGTTTTAAAACATCGCTTAAGTTTAAGCTTGGTTTAAGCTGTGTTGGTGCATACGGCCATAAATAACCCACACACACAGCGCTATTACGCTCAGCGGTTAGGGAGAAACTTTGAATTTAAAACCTAATTCTGCCACACCGGACACCCTGTATTTGCAAAAGCTTGATAAAATACTTTATGACGTCCAATTAAAGAAATTAAATCATATTATGCAGTTTTCATTCAGCTTAGGTCGTTAATGACTAATTAACCCGTCTATTTTCCCAAAAAAATCGATGAAAAGCCAATTATTACTTGGAAAATCCGGCATAATGTAAACTTAGTTATTTATTGCTTCAATATTTTTTTTAAATATAAACAAATAGTAGTTAATGTACTGAATCATTTCATACGCCGTGACCGTTCTAGCTCAATTGATAGTAATATAAAATTTAGAAATATTCATTGGTATATCAAGCGCTCTTAGTAGGACCTTAATTTAAATGTTAGTATTGAGATTTATTAAATAAGAATAATAGATCTACCAGATTTCCAATGATTTATTTTTTGCGAAAAGTAACAGTTTTAAGGACGGATTTTAAGAATAATAGTATTAATGTGTAGATTAAATAATAAATAGATATTGTTATTTCTTTTAATCTAATGTCAATAGATTTTTATTTATACCGTACCTATTTATTATTTTTTGTTCAGATGTGCCTCAAACACTAGTAAAAAATAAAGTTATTTAATAAATTACAAAACCCAAAGTCTTTTATTATATTTAAAGGTAATTGTTACTTAACTGCAATACCCATAAATAATTAATATTTACCTAATTACAATAAAAAGTTTTAATTTTAGTGGAAGTCCTGATTAGGAATAAATCTTATAATTACTAGTAAAAGTTTTATAATCAACTAGCCTTTAAGCGCGTCCTAGGTACGCATGAATTTTGACCTGTAACTTTTGACTTTAAGGCCATAGGTCAAAATGATGTATACAAAAGATGGTAATAAAAACAAAAATTAATTTTGTAGTTTGGTTTAAAAACTCTTGCATCCAGACCACCTTAAAATCCTCTATCGACTGGTGTTTTTTTTAAAGATCTCGGGGGAGATGATAAACACACAGACAGAGATTTCAAGGAAATTATAATAATGATGCTAGTAATAATAATTTTAAACCGCAACATTTCTCTAGAATAGTTGAGGAACCTGTAATTTACAACTTCTCTTACATTGTCTTTTTTTGTATATCTTAGGACTAAAGTGTACTGTTGTACAGAGTACAAAAATTAGTTACGGAAAAACACATTTGGCTAATTGTATCAATTTTTGCAATGCGAGACAAAATCCGAGACAGTTAGTAGTCTATAGAGATGAAAATGTTGATTCCGCTAGCCTATAAATATAGTATTATCTATAGATATACGTGACCGGACAAATCGCCGAATGGACAAAACGCTAAACTTGTGGACAAATCGCCGAAAATGCTTCTGCGGGCAAATTGCCGAATGTGGTCAACATGCGGAAAAGTAAAAACGACGTCTTAGCGATCGTCCGGGGACAAAACGTCGAAAACGCTTCCGTGCACAAATCGCCGAAATTGTTTCAGTGGCCAAATCGCCGAAAATGCTTCTGTGGAGAAATCGCCGAAAATGTTTTTATGTTTTGTGGCCACATTGACGCAAAAGTAATAAACGTGTTTAAAGAGTAGTAAGTGCGCCTTAACTTTGCTAAAAACGTAAAAAAAAATTTCTTTAGGAAAACGTAGTTTAGATAAAAATTATAGAAATAAAATTGCCATAAAGATTTCTTTCATAAACAATCAATAAGTGTTGCGACATCTAGTGTCGTCGCGTGGTTTATTTGTGTAACAAATATATTGATAAATAAATGTCAATTCATTAGACCCCTCGAAACAATGAAAATGAAAACGGTGACATCTAGAAAAAAAATACCTACTTTACATAAAAGTTGTAGGTAATGTAATTTAAAACAATTTTTTTATTATAAATTTCTTCGATTAACTTCGTTGAAGGTATTGTTGAAACAAAAATGTCACGTCATCACAGTATCTCCGTAATTCTTAATCAATTCAACAATGGTTGAACCAAACTCGTGTAAAATTAAATTTGACTACCTATTTAAAAATAAACTGATCTTTTGGCTCAATTGATGATGTTTAAACTATAATTAGATTACCCCATTTATAAGTATAATTGATGTAAGTAAGTAAAATGTTTGTCTAACGACATCTCGTGTAATATGGACACGAGTGTTGGCATTTCTTAGTTCATAATTGATGTACTAACTTTAATTAAAATCGGAGTATTAGTTCTTAAGATATCGTGTTTACATACGGTCGGACGGGCTCCCGGCCAAATTATATTTGTCGTAAAAGTAAAAATTGAACATAAAAATGTTTTGTTTTGAAAACTAAAAAGATTATTAATGTATACATTACTGTTACAACGACTACTAAACACTCCACTTTCATTTTCACTCCACATCTTGTAAATGAGATAGGCAGGTTTTTAAACCGAAAATTTTAAATATTTTTTTTTGTATTTTTTCCGACTAATTAGAGTTGTCCTTACAATGAAACAAAAAAATTGTTGTCTGGTGGTCGGCCGTCCGTGCCTATGTAAACACGATAATAAGAAAACCACCAATCCCATTTTTATGATGTTATTTATAATAGCGCAAATCTGATTAGATGTCGGGCATAATATGTCGAGCCACCAAACGTTAACCTAGGAGATTTTCCAATTTTAGGAATATTTACATTCATTTTACTCATTTTTTTTCTCAAATTTGTAATTTAATTAAAAAACACAACTTTTGTTTAAACTATTTTTTGATCTAATAGGTTATTATCGAGATCCGCGATAATCAAGTGACTTAATCAGCAACAATATCAAAGTATTAATTATTTAAAAATATTAAAGGAAAGAGAGCAAATTACATTGTCGACAACTTTTATTTGTTGTATTTTTTTAAAACAATTGTATTTACTGTTTTGAGTAAGTTTTTTAAGCATAATGACCAGTCAACTTAAATACAATATTTTTCCAATGATTATACTTACCAACGATAGTCTTTAATTTAACCGAGTTTGGTGCAATTAGCCCCGAAGTAAGAGGACTGTAGGTTCAGTTTTGAACTTTGTTGAGAACACAATTTTAAATAAGTTGTACGCTGGTTTTATTAAACGAATATGTAACTATACCTCAGAATACCTTAAAGAAACATTGGACTTAAGACCACATTAGCGGTAAAATTGATTTACAGCATTAATTTTTTTTATATAACTTTGTAGTGTAATAGGGAGATGGGGGAACATATTTAACCATATTTTTTTTAAAGGAATGGAACTCTATTTTAAATTTAAATTTCACTCCATCTTCAATTTTGAATAGAAGGGAGTAACTTTGGAATTTCAAATAGCTGTCATTACGGTGAATGACCGTTAAGTTAAGACTTTAATTGCTGCGTTAATTTCAACAAATGCAACAAAATTGCTTCTGATTTATTGTTTTGAACAACAAACTACATAGTAATCTGTAAAAAAGTTGGTATTATTGTTGTAAGTTTAGGTTTTAAAAATCCGGTCCAACTGTCATTGCAGAGAATCACCGTTAAACTAAGTCCTTAATTGCTGCGTTAATTTCAACAACTATAACAAAATTGCTTCTGATTTATTGTTTTTGTCAACAAATTGCATAGTAATCTGTAAAAAAGTTGGTATTATTGCTGTAGGTTTAGGTTTTAAAAATCCGGTCTAACTGTCATTGGTTCAGCTTCAAGTTCCCGCCTACTTAAATTAGACCGGATTCAATATCAAGCTCTACGACTAATTTTAGGAGCTGTAAAGCCTACACCGACAATAGCTTTGGTTGCTGAATCGGGAAGTTCCTCTACGTTTACTTAGACTACTGTTAGGCCAAAAATTTGTAAACAAACAGAACAGTATTTCGAACAACGAGTTACTACAAAAATTATCTCATCTTGCATAGTATGTATGTACTTCCCGTTTTTGGAGAAATAAGAATCCTCCAGTATTAGCCGACGCTTTTACAAAAATGTCCAAATACGATAAAATTTATAGTAGTGAGAGAATTCCAATATACCTATCAAAAAACTTGTTTCGATACTTTGTGGCTTCTACCTGATGTGGTTTATCCTTCTAAAACGGGCCAAAATTATGACACCATGTTAGTTGCAGAATTAAAAGAACCTAATTACCAGCTCATTTACATCTATACAGACGGTTCGAAAACAATACTCGCTCTGTTCCATATTTACAGCAGAGGCAATAGCAATTTCTATTCTATCAGATTCGAAATCTGTATTAGAATCATTAAACATCCACATAACCATCTACATAACCATATAATAATGAATATCCTGTACAAACATAAAAAACTTTTAGATACAGGGAAAAGCGTTTCCTATAAGTTGATAAGGGGTCACTCTGTATTTGAAGTTAATTGCGAGGTCGATAAACTAGCAAAAGAAGCGTTTACTTAGGTATTATAAGTGCATCAAAATCGATATTAAAGAACAAGGCAACACTTATGGATTCGCTCTAACAATAATTTCCACTACATTAAAATTTATAAATATCCACCTTCTTTACGTTTACCTTTTGGACAACGTAGTACGACCAACAGAAAAGTTTATGTAGCATATGTTCGATGTTTATTTGGTTTATTAGCTCCTACTCAGTTCTGCTATTGTGATAACTCATCTGTTGGCGATCAAAATCACTGGTTATTCCAGTGCCGTCACAATGAAAACGGAATATTGTACGTAATGGACCAACTAATTACAAAAAACATTCCACTACCCCAGATTAGCTTTTGTTGTCTTTGACAACAATTAGAGACGATGTATTAAATATCTTTGTTAATTAAAATTATGTAAAATAAATAACATTTAATATTCGTATTACACAAACACATGTTATTATGTTTAGTGGCTGAATGATTTTATTGTCAAAGCCAAAATAGTAATCTCTAAGAAAGTTGGTATTGTTGCTGTAGGGCAAAAAATGCATGCAAAGATGACTTAAAATGACCAACTGCGAGAAAACGGAGGAGTAGTGGGGGTATTCGTCCTCAGCGCGTTTAAATAAATCGCAGTCCCCTCAAACGGCGCTAGCGGACGGGTACCCTCACTACTCCGCCGTTGTCTTACACTCGCTGATTTTCAGTCATCTTTGCATGAATTTTTTGCGTGTTAATATGATTTTATTGAAAAATGAGAATATACGTTTTGTTCTTTCTATTTCAACTAGACAATTTTTTTTTATTTTTGACAATCGGACGACCACACGAGCATTCAGCCTCGAGTGGATATATTCCTTTAAAAATTTTTAATCACATTTTTGCATGAACTAATTGCGTGACAATTGCAAGGTTTTGCACACACTAAGTACGTATCATCACCTCTTATTTCCTAAAGGATTTATGCTACATCTCAAAAAAAGACGGTTCTACGAATATAAAAATAAAAACACAAATATTTAACTTTTTCCGATTTTTCTTGGAAATTTATTACCTGATCGAGTCGAATTGGTGCTCATTTTATTCGTATTTTTATTCTCTACAACTTTTCTTTTTACACCATTAATGTTGGTTCATTACTTTTCACTCAGGAAAAAAAAAGTTGAGAAAAAACACCTTTTTTTTCATTTCAATGTTAATTAACAATATAATGACAACTCATTTTCGGTATAAAACATGAATATAAGGTACTTAATACTATTTACAATTACATGGCACATGATATCCTACTATTACTTTTGTCAAAAATTTACTTATTATTTGCTCTATTAACTGGGGTAAGGAACAAAGTTACTCGCTGTTAATCAGTTTTTATGATACATCAATCTCTTCATCGTCTAAATGGACCTAAAAGACTAAAATAATCGCATTTATTTCATATATCGATAATGACAATATTATCTCAACATCGTACATGCAATCTCTGGCCATACCTAAAACCTTTTCTTTCATCAAACCCAAGTCGAGTTAAAGAGGCCTAAGTGTCCTACGAAATGAAAACTTTTTGTGGACCAACCTCATTACGATCTCACTTCGCTTTATGAGTATTCTTTCATCAGCTTCCGTAAATTTACTATTGCACTTAATTTCAACATGTGCTTTGTTTCACCCATTAGTTCTGTTAAAAATGTGAAATAAAACAAAATTAACATTTAAACCCTTAGGCCGGCGACACATCAGCGGTTGCAACCGCGCGGTCGCGACCGCGGCTCTTTAAATTGTATGTATTCTTATGAAGGGGTGTCACACTAGCGGCCAACTAACCGCTACCGCAAATGCAACCGCAACATGCCGCGGTCAAGCCGCGGTTGGCGGTCGGCGGTTGAGAAGTCTAACTCATTGTTTCTTATGTGCGTGTTCATACTTGTTCGGTCAACCGCGCGGTTGCATCATCTTGTAGCAGCATTGCAGTTGCATTTTGGCTACAAACGGAGCAACATGGGTGATTTCGATACCGAAAAATTTATAATCTTAATCCAAGAAAAGCAAGGTATATGGAATGTGTCCAGTGAAGAGTACAAAAATCGTGATAAAAAATTGATGCATGGAAAGAAATTCTAGAAGAACTGCATCCTGACTCTAATTTATGGACACCGGAGGAACGAAAGATAAAAGGTAAGACAATCTATAGTGTATTAAAATTAACCGAAACTTCAAGTAACTTCATAAGACTAAGATATATCTGATGGAACTAATTTATTAATTGAATTATCTCTGACAATAAAACAAAATACTTTAAATAATGGGAAAAGAATGACATGGTGTTATCACAAGATCAATTTTATATCATTGCATCTTGCCAACTAACACTTCCTTCTGGAGATACAAAGTACTTAGTAAAAATGTCTCTAACATGTTGTCCTTCCGCTTGTTGTCCCCCCGTTCCAAGTGTATCGGTGTCTTCTAAGTAACATGTCAGTGTATCTTCAAACTTGTATCCATCTCGGTTTCTAACAAAATTATGTAGAACGCACGCAGCTTTTGTAATTTGTACTGCAAAATCAGGTTGAACCAATATACTGCTGTGGAATACACGCCACTTGTTTGTTAAAATTCCAAAGTGCATTCTACAAATCTTCTAGCTCTGGTTAATCTATAATTGAAAATTTTCTTTTTTTATCCAAATTTTGTCTAGGATATGCCCTTAATAAATTCTCGTGTAAAGCAAATGCTTCATCTCCTACTATAACATAAGGATAAGGATAATCACCAAAATTCGGAAAAGGAGCAGGCCTAGGAATTGCTAGTTGATTTGAATAAAGTTTTTTTCCAAGACTACTATTTCGAAACACATTACAGTCAGATTCTCTTCCATAAGCTCCTACATCTATAACCGTAAAACAGTAGTTCGCATCAGCAATGGCCATAAGCACAATCGAAAAATATTTTTGTAATTAAAAATTCCGAGCCGCTGTGTTGAGGTGACGTTATTCGTATATGTTTTCCATCAACCGCTCCAAGACAGTTGGGAAAATTGGCTCTTTGGTAAAATTCAGTTGCAATTTGCTTCCATTTTTCAACAGTTGGTTCAGGCATCTCTAGCGGTTGTAATACGGTCCATAACGCAATGCAGCTTTCCTTAATAATCGCTGCAATTGTACTTCTTCCCATTAGAAATGTGTACTGCAAGGCAGCAAATGTGCTCCTGTTGCGAAATACCTACAAAACATTAAAATACTTATTAATACTGTGTACAACGATAGCCGTTAACTAACATTTATTATTTGCAGATCTCCAAAAAAAATGGAAAAATATTAAAGATCGCTTTATTAAAGATCACAGAATGTATTCAAAAAGCGGTTCAGGAGCATGTAAACGCAAAAATATGTCTACTACGACATTTTACAATTTTTAGTAGCACAGACGGAGAGACGAAAGTAGGTTAACACTCTAATGTGATTTGAATACTACAATATTTTTTTAGTACGGAATCGAATGTTTCCCAGGAGGCAAGGAGTCCCGAACTCAATGAGGACGGCCAAGAGGAGGCAGAAGAGTTTCCGCAAAGTCTACAAGGTGCATCAAATATACAAAGACCCACAGCTGCTACAAGTCGCAGCAAAAATAATTTTGAAAAGAAATTATTAGATATTTTAGAAAGTAGGCAACCCCCAATCGCGCACAATGATGAGAATGATGATGATCTCAACTTTTTAAATCATTGTTGCCAACTCTAAAACTTTGGATGAGCAGCAAAAATGGAGTTTCGAGTGCAGATGATGCAATCACTGCAAAAAATAAAAATGGCCTTATCAGATTCCATCCCATTACCAGTTTCCACCATCTTTTCCACATCCATCAGAGTCCATATACTCGCCGCATCATCAATTTTATCAGCCACCTATAAGTTTTCCTTCCACATCTACATCATCCACGTACCCTTATCCCGCCCATCCAATAACGCCAACCCCATCTACTCACTTTAATGCCAATCCACCCTGTTCTTCTCGCTCATCTCAATCGATTTCACCTGCTTCTACTTCTCAGTTTTCAGAGTTGAGCGAAATTTTAGACCTATGATTTAATTGTGTACTGGGATTGAAACCCAAAAAATTTTGAAAAAATGTATTGTTATTAGTTACTTATATGCAATTTTGTGATAATTATTTTGTACTAAGATTAATATAATTACTTACCTTATGGTGACCGTTAATCTTTCTTCCACGGTAATGCAGTCTCTAAAAGCAGTATTTTGTCTTTGTAGATGAGGTCTCACCAAGGTGACTAATTCATCAAATGAGGAAATGCTCATTCTGTAGTAATTAAAAAATTTTTCGGGATATTTTCTCAAGTGGTGAAAAAGACAATGAAATTGTCCTTTTCTCATCCTCAACGTATTTAAGGGGTGAACCCAATATCTCGATTTCCGTTTCTGCCTTTTTTTGAGAGCATAGATTATGCATACTGCTTCTTCTAAACTGAGATACATGTGGACAACTCTGAACTGTTTCACACACTGTCCTTTAATAGAAATAATCTCAAGTACACAACCGCGCGGTAGGAACCGCACGTATCTGAACACGGTTTAAACTCAGCGCGGTTGTGACCGCGCGGTTTCAACTCGCGGCCGCAACCGCGTGGTGTGTCGCCGGCCTTAACGTCACTTTAATTCAAAAACAAATTTAATTTATTACAAGTTAAATACAAATCTCTTACTACTCATTTAACAAACCGCAGCTCAAAAAATTGAATTTCTTTTTCAAACTATTATCAAAAGCTTACGAAACTGGAAAATGACTGTAAACATAAGCAAATGTTTTAACTGAAAACCTGATCCCTATACCTGACCCAAAAACATGGCTGATGGCTGATCTACTACAGAAAATCGAGTGCTCCGTTTTCTGTGTTTCCGAAAACAAAGTATAACGTGTGATCATAGGTTATGTCATAGGTGTGATCTTGATTATTAATACGTTTGCAACTAGTGTTATTTTTAATAAATTGGAGTGCTATGGAAGAAAATTCTATTGAAGAATTAGAGTACTATACTCCGCCTGAAATAAGTGATAATAAGGCGAACAGGTTTACACTGGATTTACTACCTACAAAATCTAAAACCAAATACAACTTTCAGTACAATTAATTTATTCAATGGTGGGCTACCAAGAAGGTACAAAGATACAGTGAAAACGTTCTTTTTAACTTATTTATCCCAGTTATCACCATATTTAATTTTTTTCTTCGTTTGGTTTCTGATGAAACCTATTTATTATCAAGGGTAAGGCTTACAATTATTCAGAATTAATATACTGGGTTCCCCATATTAGACTATACAATTTAAAAGTCAAATCAAAACTTTCTAATCAAAGTAAATTAACTTTTAATCGACTAATATGTGGCTTATTCTGTGGGATTTATGACTAAAGTAAATAACAATTCAAGTTTTAAAGATCATGTCTTCCAAATGCCCTCCTTCGACTTCAATGCATTTTTCAATTCTAAGTTTAAAATGTATCATCACTCGGCGAAGCAAATCTGCATTTATTCCTTCGATTTCATTTCGAATCTGCTCCTTCAGCTCCAGAATTGTTGCGGGAATTGTTATTTACTTTAGTCATAAATCCCACAGAATAAGCTACATATTAGTCGATTAAAAAGTTAATTTACTTTGATTAGACAGTTTTTATTCGATTTTTAAATTGTATAGTCTAATATGGGGAACTCTGTACTATTGAAGGATTGTTTTAGGTCTTATTAATCATTGCGGGATCTCTGATGCCTGTCGAACTAACGAACTCACAGAAATGAAGATGAACCTTTCTGTATAAACCTTTACTGTTTGTAATGTTGAGAAAAAAAATTTTACTGATGTCATATCCATCTCCAAAAAATACTTAAGCTTGCGTCCTGATAATATGAATTCTGGGCGATTATTTATCAAATACCATGCTGGAAAATGTGCAGCTCAGAATGTAGGACATCACACAATTGAAGGGATATCTTTTATAATAGCTGCTTATTTAAATCTTCCTAATCCTAAAAAGTATATAGGGCACACTTTTAGAAGGAGACACTTCTTGTAAACTCAGGAGCAGATATCTTAGCACTCAAAAAGCATGGCGGATGGAAGTCCACCAGCATAGCAAAGGGTTATGTTGAGGATTGCTTAAATAATACAATAGCTGTAGTCAAAAAACTTTTAGACAGTAATGTTATGGCAACATCTACCAATGCAAGATCGCAGAATTGGCGTAAAGTTGGAAATGTCTACTGATACACAGTTGATGACTTTTTTTACGATTACTACGCATGATCAAGTATGGGATAAATCTACTAGTAGTAGTAATACTATGTGCGCTGCAACTACTGAAACATCAGTCACCAGCTAAACTGCACCATTAAATTACCCAGAAAAATCATCTTCAGTTACTACAAACAAATAAACAGATAACATGGTGTAGAATAAAAAATTATGAAGAAAGCAATCGAATGCTTTACTGAGATCACAAACCATCCCAGTGGGGCATTCACCGTTGTCTAAGAATGTTGTTACATTGGCCATTAATTGATTTATCACCGTCATAGTTGATTTTTTTGGTCGAAATCCGTGCTGTTCGGCTGTTAAAATTTTATACCTATTTATTTAAGTACATTTGTAGTCTCTCTAGCATTGCGTATTCGAATACTTTTGACAAAATTGATGTTGCCGCGATAGGTCGGTAATTTTCAAGTAAGTCATAGGTTTAACTATTTCATTAGCTGCTTTCAATAAAAAACATATGGTATTTCATCATGACCTGAAGAACGTTTATTTTTGATAAACTCAGATTTGTTTTCATTTGCGTTTAAATTAAAATCACCAGTTGCTATAATTTTAGTACCTACCCAGTTTAAAAATCTTAAAAAGTATGCTATTAAATGAGTCCAAAAAAAATTTTCAATCGCCATTTGGAGAACGATAATAATTGAATATGTAAATAACTTCCTCATTTACTAGGTGTGGGAACCAATTTAAATCGCAATTTCAAAGTTTTCTCTTTTGCAACATTCTTCCAACTGTATGGGTTCAATGGATAAGTCGGTTTTTCCCCATATTCCAACACCGCCACCACGATAGTTATTTCGAGAAAAGTTAGCTCGTAGTTTAACATTATTAATTTTAGATAATCTTAAAAAATTTTCGTGGTCCACACTTCACAGAAACACATAAATTTAAAATTTGCAAATCTATTTCTAGTTGAGTTAATTTATCATAATTAAGCGATCGAACATTCAAGGACATAAGATCAAAATCATAATTACACATATCCTATGAAATACTGCGATTACAGGAATTTGAAATGCGTGTTTCCAAAAATTGCGAATCGGATTCTTTAATGTTGTAAATTATAAACAAATAGCCCGTCGTTGTCGTTCCATAACTTCAAATACAATAGAATCGGTAGAGCATTCATTTTTATTCACCGTATTGGTTTTTTAAGATCTTCAATTCAAAGTTTTAGATACAAAATTAACTTTTTTCATTCTGATACTTCGCTTTCAGAATCGATACATTTATTGCACATATATGAAACTCTTCTGTCTTTAACAAGCAAACATTGAATTTCACTCAGCTAGTAGAATGCAATGGTAGATGAATCGTAAGATGTAAAGTGACCGTCACATGACTATTTCTGCGCGTACTATGAAACGGCCTTCATTTCATTGGCGTTGTTATTTATGTTTAGTGTATGGGCCGATTAGCTGTTGTTTATTACATTAGTGACAGTTTTCTTTACTGGAAACGACAATTATTCGTAAATCGTACAAAATCTATGCTTAAGAGATATAAAATGAGGGTCTAAAATAAATTAGAAAAAAATACTATACATGGAATCACTGTGCAGGGTATGTTGCAAGATTGAATTAAATTGAAGTAACATATTCTGCAATTAAAATACTGTTTGGGTGAGTAAGTTCCATCGTTAAAGTACATTTTGTAATTAGTTATTCTCAATTTCGTTCATAGTGAACACAATATGGTGAAGAGAATAAATACAAAGAAAATTACTGCTTTATAGGTAGTGAACCGTAAAACGTTTAAATGGAGAAGACTTTAGCATTACTTACTTGACTGAGTAATCACAATAAACAATTTTCAATCGAAATATAAATCATTAGGTCCAAATCCCTCTAATTAAGTATATGGTGGTTATTTAATTTTTCAAGATCCACACAAGGTAGCGACCAGTGCTTCGTGCACAAGGCGAAGATTAAAACCATCGATTCCTGTACACGTTCCAAAATGTTTCAAAGGAATAAATAAGAAGTTACGGTTTTTAATTTAATTTTACTTTTTCATAATATAAAATACTCTAAAGCTATAAGCATTGATTATAAACTTCGGAAAGATGCGCATCCCATATGGACGAAATACGACACAAAAGTATGACGAAACATAGATGACTCTACCATCCAATTGCGACGATATTTCTCAGTTTCCTCCTCCTTTATTTTTATGTCAGTTCCACCTTACCTGTCTCAATGCACGTTTCTTGAATTGGAATATGAAAATGGTTTGAGGTTCGAAGTTACTGCATTGTTACAAGATACTGCATTGATTATAAAATTAGTTACCGTAATTTTGTCACAATTAGTAAATATGAATACGTCTGTTGCAAAACAAATTATGGAAAAATTTGTATTGCGGTTGTGATATTGACACTTTAAGAAAGAAGTTAATATGTAAATTTTACCCTCAAAATTATTATAAACAATAAACGTAAATTATTAAGTGTAAAATTTATTTACCCGTAAGAGTTTTCTTTTAATTCCAAATTGATGAGATAAACATTATGCTTATGCATTCATGTAGCGTACGTACATAGCGATCAAAAGGGTTTCTAAGAAAATTGAAAAGTTCTTTAACAACTTTTTGTTATTTGTTATTGAACATTAAAAATCATTCGGAGGTACTAAAAGTTTTATGTGTAATTAATTTTGAAAAGAACATTCAAAATAAAATACAATTGACTCAGCATACTTTTATCAGTGAATTTATATAATTTTTTTCTTTTAAAATCAAATTGAGAAGCGAATTATAACCGAGGACGTCCTTGTCGATTAAAAAAACTGAACAGATTCATCTTTTCCAACTGGGTCCAAAACGAATAAATTTTTTTATGTAAATAATAACCACAATTACATAAAATGATGTTTTTATCATAAATTGTATTTAATTTAATTTTCTGAGTGTGCTGTATTTTTAAGGTGGAAGATTGTTTAGATTTTTGTTTGAAGTGATGTGATTTGGTGTTTGTGTCTGATGGTGAATGAAAGCAGTTCTCGGTTTATCTCATGGACGGATTTTGTTTTAGGTATTCAGTAACAAAATAATGGTGTTTTATATTAGTTACCGCAACTGCGTTTTGTAGGTTAATTTCAAAACGGCGGGGTTAAACAGTAATGGTGAACATTTACTTTTTCTTGTATTAATCCTACCTAATAAATTAAACAGAATTGAATGCACGATTTCGTTATTGAATCTAAATATTTAATTTACCCGGTATATGCTTTCTACAGTTATTTATCTATGTAGAATGCAAGATATCAAATTTCCCTAGTGCGCAACGCGCAAAGATTCGTAAATGTTGCCCGGAATGCAGGATTCCAATGTGAGATTTTACGGTGAAATGTAATGCATGTAATGCATTTACCGTTTATGTGGTAAAATTATCTTTATATATAGGCCCAAAAGTAATTTTGGTAAGCATATTTTTGATAGTTCTTTAAGTAATAGTAATTGATTTTGAATTAGAGTTGCATTATCTTACTGCCTTTATTGTTCGCCAATGTGCATTACAAATTTGCTGTTTTCTTTTGTAACTGTGTGATGCATTAACCCACGTATCTCTTGTGTAAGTTTTTGAGGATACAAAATGGATAAATAATAAAATAATAAATGCGCTGAAATTCCAAATAAACGCTGATACCCAATATGGTGAATTGGACAATGCCCCGGTCGTCACCTGCGTAATTCCTTAAGTATCCAATTTCTTTTTATATTTGCGTTTTAAAACTAATTTGTTATCGTAACATTTGCTTGTTTTTTTCGGACGTTTACAATAAACGTATAGTTTTTGTATGACAACGTTAAGATTGTATTCGGACCCCTTTTTTCAACCTGGTAAGTAGCCGATTGTTTCTGGAATATAATGATTAAACGTGTAGGAGAGGTTTTAGGGTTCGGTAGTTGAAGAGTAAGTGAGAAAATAAGTAGAACGGTGCAACAGACTCAACCAATACGTTCAGCCGAGCCCCTTACACCGAAGAAACGAAGTATTATAGAATAAGTAACGGCAAATCCTGCGAAACAAATTTAATTACTTGACAGCGTCGTAGATTAGAAAATAAACAAGGGCAAATGCTGCGAAACAAATTTAATTACTTGACAGCTTTTGGGGTTTTAGAAAATAGAAGAATCTGTTGTATGGAATTGTCTTGGAGAGAGAAGTAATAGTAACAGATAAATAAAGTGCAAGAGTAATTTAACGGGTGATTATTTCTAGGATGCTCAAAGAAAGTTAACAGGATCGGAAAGCAGATTGCGGATGGTGTTCTGAGAGCGGAACTCAGAACGAGTAAGTAAGTAAGTACCTTTTTGGCTCGGGGATATTGAATTTATACCGTCGTTTTCCAAAATTGGAGCGGGGAGAACGCTAGGAAAATAGTAGGAGCAGTGTGTCGTTCTTACGGAGTAGGGAAGTTGACGTCACACAAATTTACTTGTGTTTATACTCACCTACGCCATCTTCTGGCGTTCGTTACAATGTAACGATTTTTATACATATATAAATCCTTTCTTTTATTTTTATTGTGTAATAAATTATGTTTTTAATTTGTGTTTGTTTCTGAAATATTCTTTATCGTTCAGCATTTTTTAATTCTGACCAACGCAATTAAGATGTAATAGCATCCCATTTCGGGAAGATTCCACAGTAATTGGTCGCAGTGAGATGGGCAAATTGTGTTCATTTGGGACTGAATCACTTCTTAAACGAAGATCTGATACTCTATTTTTGTTCGATCAGCTAGTTTTTTGTAAAGTGATATATCGACAAGGTAAAATAACACTCAGTTGTATCCACACTATGTCTCCAAATTTGAACGGTAACTACCACAAGAAACATGAAAAGTCAATTTACATTTTATTTGCAATAGGCATACCAAAATATGCCAGCTAAGCACACGTAAATTTAGAACAACTTGCTGTTTTACTTGTTTCGGGGCAATGTATACAAACCGCACACATAACAAAACATATCCCTAGCACATTTACACTGGCTTCTTTTACTCATTTTCTTAGAATCTAATGACTCAATAATCACAAAATAAAACAAATGCAAACTTTTGACTGCCGCGCAAAACAAATGTCATGAGAAAGTTTGAATGCATGACCTACTACCTCCAGTGCAAAAAGGTAACATAAACAAAACACTTGATGTACATTATTGTGGTAACGGATCTCTAGAAAAATAAAAATTTGAAAATGGTTCTCAAGATGCGAATAGACATCAAAAAGATTCGGAAAGAAATCTTGAAAATGAATTCTTACAAGGGAACTGATTTTTTGTTAATTTTGTTTACAGTATTGTTGTCATGGATGTTTTATCAGTCGTTATTAAACGATTAGTTTTCTGTTTTAACTAAAAACATGTTTTCCATATAATTCACAAAAATAACGAGGAGAAGTGTTTCACCAGCTTGTGGAATTTAATTTATTCGCTACACTTGTGAATCAAACACAACACAAAGGCAACATGTTTAATGTGAAGAGATAGATCTCTTAATAAAGTTGCAATAATCGCACCATATGGTAATAATGTAATCTACATAAAATTGAACAACAATTAATTACCTTCTAAATTGTATTTATTAAATAATTACATGAAATTAACTATTTCAGTAAGTAATTTAATAAACGTAACATTAATTTACTAATTTATGATTACAATCCATCAGTAAATTAAATTTAATTCAGTCTTTGTTAACCATTAAAGTAGAATGGTTTGTACGGAAAATGTTGAGTTCTTGGATTCATTATATCCCATTTACATTATATTCAAATATACTGGAATGCTACAATATCAAATCACTAAAAAATCAGAAGTAATAATTATAAAACCAATTCACATTTGTAGTCGGTACAAGATAATATATTACTGTTTTGGGTGGTTTTAACTTCAGCCATAATTACCACAAACACCATAATTAATCTTCGCAAAGCCAGAAATCCGTTCCACAACGCTACAATGATTTACGAAAATTACAATGTGTTGATTTTTACTTTCGTAATGGTTATAAATAACATAGTTTTGCAAAAAAGAAGTGTATATAATACAATCTCTTAGAAAAATGGATGCTAATATTTTTCAAATGGGGATCAAAATGAAATTCGCCAAAACGAAAACTTTTAATGTAGCTTGTATTATTTTTTATTTAACTTCAATACTGCTAGAAATATGTGGGAGTGTACTGTTGAAATGGAATGACACAGACTTTATTATAATCAATAGTTTACTTGCACTGAAAAATTTTTATCGATGTCTTTTGCATTACATTTCAGAAACTTAGTATTAGCCGTAGGTAATCGATTTAAAGCTTTGTGTTATTGTTTACATGTATCATTATGCCCTAATAACAAAACGTATCTTTTACGATTATAAATATTAAGAAAATTCAAGAAATGAATAAAGAATTAAGTGATATGGTAAAAACATTGAATAAAAATACTTGGTGCATTATGCTAATAAATTTGGCAATTAACTTTATTGGAATTATTGTTGAAGCATGTCATGTTATAGTTGCCTTAATTAAAAAGATCGTTTTGGGATTGAGTTAATGCCATTTTCGATACATTCTTTACTACTTAACATGATTGATACTGGATTGACCGTATTCTGTGGTAGCATTTTGACATTAAACGTAAGTAAACTAATTACTTATTTATTTTAGAACTCATCAATCAACATCACTGTAGTCGTTGTTTGGAGATGTATTTAGACTAAAATAAATATTGTAAAAGTTTCCATTATTAATTAGTTTTCTAGGGTGACAAGGAAAAAGGAAACGTAAAAATCCAATTACCGAGAAAATTAATACTTGAAGAATATTAGAATACTAGTGTAACAAATAGCTCAAGATGTCAAAATTTTTATTTTAAAAAAAAACCGTATTTTTAAAATAATAATCCAATACAATATAAAAATTGGATAAACGAATCTTGGTATGACGTAAATTCTTTTGTTTGCAGTTTCATAAAAACCATAACAGTCAATACATTACTTTGTCTTCTATTCTAAGCATTATTCAATAATTTAAAAAAATTTGAAAAAGGGTTTGTGACAGCTAAAAAACTAAAAATTAATTTTTACTTTATCCTTTAGGAAATTAAATTAAAATGTGGCTTCTGAATTATTTGTTACGAGCGCTCATATCTTCAGTTTTAGTCAACCATTTTCAGTTTAATTTTTAGAGACTTCTTTTAATTCACTAGCAGAAATATTAACTAAGTGATATAAATTTAGATAAAAGAAAAAGACAGATCCAGCAAGATACACTATGCAAATGCACTAAAAAAGGTTAAAGATAAATTGACAAATAATAATATAAAGAATTAAATAAAGTAACTAAAGACAAGAATTATTTATCACAAAAAGAAAATGGAAGAAGATTCAAAATTTTCAGAAGCTAAATTCAAAAAACATAACACCAACTAAATAGTTGCTATGATTAAAATTTGCAAATACAGCTGAAGCCCGGAAGATTAAAATAAATTAGAAACAAACCACTTAAATTTAGAAACATAGTTAAGAGACAGAGTAACCATGTCCAATGCATACCTGAACAAATTTAATGTAGTATTAGTCTTGAGAATCATACTTTACATGCGTCCAGTGAATTCTTCGACAAATGTAGAAATCAGTGATACAACAACAAGTACAGGTCCCATCCTCCAAAAACGTTTAGAAACGATTGTTTAGTGTTGTGATTATGAAACACCTCTCAATGAACGCTACCTATATAGTGCAAAGTTGTAAAACAGACCCATTCCGTGATAAATGTTAATGAACCTGAAATTTCAAAATTATAAACAAAGCAGCCTGTTTTGTACATAAAAATAAAAGCATTAGAAAACCCAAAGAATGGATTCTAAAGGTAATTTTATCGAAAAACAATGCGCCGAATGGAATTTTAGAAAATAAAAAATTTCTAAACTAAAAATGGAAAATTGCAACTAGAGCAGCAATTAGGAAGTTGTGGGCATATAAGTCCTACAGCAGAAGAATCAGCTTAATTTTCCGCGTGTTTTAAGATTAATGACAAGTAAATAATCGTTATAAAAAATTTAGTAGTTCTCCAATTAATTAAAGGAGCTAATCGAAGGAAGGAAAGGCGTATAGAAATCCTAAAAGAGAAGGATCAAGGAAAGCAACGGATTGAAGAAAGAAAATTGAAGACTTATTATAAGTCATTTTTTAAAGCGAAATCTAAATTTGAACGAACTGTAAGTCACTAGCGATAACTAAAACATTACGCCCGAATAAATGAACGTAAGAATGTTAGCATTTCCGGTGCGCAAGCGCAATAAAGTATAGAGGCCAATTAAGTCGCGTTTGCACGTTTATTAATTCAGATGATTATTATGTAAAGGCATGTATGGACATAGACTTGATCGTTTAATAAATTAGAGTCTCATAGTTTGTGCATTATTATTTAATTTAAATAAAAAGAGAAGTGAGCGAGTGGCTAGCTGGCGCATTAAAATTTAAACACACAAATAAACAAAATTTAATCAAAACAAATTAATTGATCCACGATAAAAGGCATTCATTATAATGTTGAATACAAATTGGGGCAATTTATACAAATACTAAAATTAAAATTATGAATTTCAATTACCAGATCAAAGAAAAAAATAATTTAAAGACATCGAAATACTTTTAGAAATAAAATATTATAAAAGCTGTTTAAATAACCAATACCCCAGTTCATTCATATAAATATATAAGTAGGCCTATAGTGTTTATAAAACGATTAAAAAAGGATACAAAACAGAAAGAAATTTTTACAAAAATGGAAATAGGCAAATTTTGCAAACAAAAAGATGGCAACAAACTGATTTATTTAAAAAAATTAGAATTGAAATATCTATCTTAAGCGTTGGAGAAACAAGGGGTTAGCAAGTTTTCAAAGTGTTACGTGAGGGTGCGTATTTTTTAGGAAGAGGTGTGATATCGTTTAACAAAATCTTCCATTCTCTAGCAAAATGAGTTGCGCATACTACGCCAGCATGTTGTGTGCAAAGACCGGCATAAATCCAAAAATGTAAAAAGAAATGGGAAAACCTGAAAAAACATTTCATAACGATTTTGCATAGAATAGGGTCATCTAAAACTTAAATAAATACTTAAACGGTCTTTGCTATAAAATCGCAATAAAAGCACTTCTTTTAAAAAAAATGGGTATCCATAACACAGAAGTTCAATCTCATACTTTAGAAATCATTTCCTAGAGTTATCACAGACGAACTTTTACTACAGGTTACTAAAATTAATAAAAAAGGTAAAATTTATATTAGTTAGAGCAGCAGCGTTCGGCTTCGCTGGAGAGTCACGGAGGTCCTTGAAGAACTATAAGAAATTAAACTGCTGTCTAACAAGGCGCCACCTGCTGGGCAAAAGAAAGAAATGAAATCGACCAACAGGAGATCAACAGGTTTTACTTAAAGTCTAATACGCTAAATAGAACACAAACCAGAGAGAAAGACAGACAATTCAATACAACAAACAAATCTTAAAGTACTAGGAGAATGTGACAGAAATAGAGAGACTGTCGCATATAGTTACGTGCGTTAGCAGCAGCCTCGCTTAACAATAAATAAGGCTCGCAATTAATGTGTCGGATTTCACGTAAGCTTTTAGTTACACCCAAATTAAAGTTAAAGTTCCAATTGAGGATTGGCTACTAACAAGGTTCTGCGTACACATATCACTTACACACGGAGATTTAAACTAACTTAAACTAGGATTAAAGGGGTAAGTACCTTCCGCAAACCCAAAGGCCTTTTGTTTTCGCGTCAACCGCTTTAAGTAAAGCGCCCAAGCCCGTATTAAGTTGTTTAAAAATGTTCGGTTGTTGAGTGTACACCAAATAAAAATTTACTTAAATACTAGAGATCAAGCCGTTCTATGTCATATGTACTTGAGCTTCATATGCATTATCACTGAATAAGTTACTTAAATAATAAAACTTAGCTGTAATCTGTAAGATGCAGTTCCGAGAATGAAAGTTTCCTGCTAGCGACGATATCGACAGTTCGGGAAGTCAGGATTTCTCTTAGGGGAGGTGTGCGAAAAAGAACGGAGGCGATAGGCTCCCTCGATGAAGTGATGAACCATAACCAACCCCTGTAGACGTAGTATCCACCGGTTGTCTGCAGCTTAATTAATGCGAAACCGTGGTGTAGTCTTTAATTGATAGGGAAGGTTTATAATCAGCCACTCCAGCACCCTCAGGAGTTATCCAGGTATAACACACAACGAGAACATAAGGTCAACGCAACGTGCTAAAAGCATACGTAGCAATTAGAATTAATACAAACAGGAAAGAAAAGAAAGCAAAGTGTACTCACGGGGAATTTAGCCGGATTTAAACTTAAACACCAATTTGAATTGGAAATCTTGAATCACACATTAATAATTTTGTGAAAATTTCAAGATGTACGCCCAATCACCCGTACGTACAAAAGATAAATAGATGTCCGCTGTTCGTTTAGGAAATTTAGTCGGATTTTATTTTCCACCAATAGACAATTAGCAAAATGCGCGCCAAATACGACTTTCGTCATAACATATTACTCGAGACACACGTTTTAAGACGGCTCCCAACATACGTCCTACATTTGAAAAATAAAACCGTAACAGTGGTTAAGCCTCATATTTGTGTTGATTCTGTCTATGTCATAGATATTGTCTTTCAAGCAACTCAAAAATGTATACATAGCAAACCCATAAGTTATCAGTAGTGATTGCAATAGACTTCAAAAACTCAATTAGCATTTTATTTTAATCAGCAGTACCTACTTAGAAAAATAAATCGTTGATCCGGCATTTGAAAGGAATTGTATCTAAATACTTGACCGGAAGAGTAGCCTACTACGTAGACGAGCAACAGCAATACTTTTGAATTAAACTGAATTTGCAGTTTTTAACCGCCGGCTTAAAATTTATAGAAAATTAATTGTTAGATGAATACAAACATATTGAGTTTTCGGGTTGTGGGAAAGCGGTGTCTGTGGATGACTACTTTATCTTTGGAGGGCAATTAAAGAACGAGAGATAATGGCGATGAGATTGGCCATTAGAATCATACGTTATCTAAAAGAAACATCCTAGCACAGACTGCAGACAATAACAAGATTGTGTGACGGAACTACATGCTGGAGTTTAGGATTAAAAGATGAAACATATATCTAAAGACCAGACAAACCAAAGTATTAATTAATAATTAACCTACGCAAATTAAAACAAGTAACGGCAAAGTTAAGTACTTCTTTACTTAATTTTAAGGAGGGTGAATGTATATTTAATATTTAGCAAAAATGAGGAAGTAAGATAAACTGATGAAGTAGATGATATAAATACAGTCTCTGATCGAAATCTAAATCGTTTCACACACAATCAAAATAGCGGTATCTAATAAATGTACTATAACAATTTTAAGCAATTTTCCTTACGCTTAGATAAGTTTAAATTAAAATAACAAAGAATAAACGTTCACTGATATCTCCCAAATCAATTACAAGTAATCCCAACAACAGTTTCACTTATTGGGTTGTTACAACCCATCAACAATCACAGATATGCAACCACCAACACTACGAGAGATAATTAAAATGAAATGAACCATAATCTCTACTGAAATGAATCAGTAAACAAATAATAATAATTGTGAACAATTAGTTTGGAAATCTGTTGATATAGACAGTTAAGTGAACATTCCAAATACGAAGAGGGTGATTTTACAATTATTTACAATAACCGAATGATTCTAAGATGATCTAAGATTTCCTCATACTTAAAATTAGCGGTTCACCTTAACGTATTTCTAGGATTAAATACTCTGAGCGCTGCTTTTGACGTTGGCCTGCAGCGCTTTCAGCAGATTTTAAACAAGGTACTGCATTAATCAAGAAACATGGAAACTAATGATTGAATTCTGCCATGGAGAGTTGCACAGAACATTTTATTGAAAGAGTGAATATGATTTCCGCCCAAACTGTTTAAATTTATTTATTAATGAAAAGAAGAATCAGTAAAGATGAATGTGTGTCTAAACTGTCATCTAAAACAAGTCAAAGGGCTAAGTGGTAATTCTTATAAACAGCATGATTTTTTGTTACCATGGAGTACTGATATGCACCAATACCATACATCCGAGATAAGGAGGCCCACTATGGGGGTTTTGGAAACGGTAAGAGATACAGATTTGATTAAATCGACAAAAGTTGGGCAATCAAATGCCTAAGAAAATGGTGCTTAGAAATCCCCAAAAATTTTTTAGTTTTGAGATTTGTGAAAAAATGGATTTTTTGATTGTACGAACTATTTTTTATGACGTTAATATTTGACCTAGAACAAAATCAATGACACTTTTCTACAGCAACTTTTTATGGTCTTCAACGTGGCATTGTCAGTTTTTTATTCAGACGTTTCGTCTTTGTGGAACCATCATCAATTTTTTTTTAATTTTTGATATCAGATTGTAAAAGCCCTTCTTATTTCAAATTCAATAGTATATAACACCTTATTGTTTGATTGCGTTTTAGTCTGTTTTTGGGCCTTCATCAAGAAAATTCCTATTACGGACCTTTACACAGTTTTTTAATTTTTAAAAATAAACAATTAGCTATATCGTTAAAAAATGCATGTACGAGTTTAAATGTTTACTAATGGTCTAATTGCTCAAGTAATGCACTAATTTAAAGTAGTCGGAACAGCTCTGGAATTATTTGTAGGTGCTGAAACATACCACATAATAAACTTTTTATTTGTCGGAAACTTAATTAATAGCAAAATAGTATATTAAAGTATAAATTGCAGAAGGCAGCTATTCAAGCACGAATTTGAAATTCCGAAATTAGCGGCGAAGCGGCGAGTTGAGGAACAGATAAGTGCAGGAAGGCCCTCCTGCAACGAATGCTTTATACAATTTTTTCTATTTTGCCATTTTATACCGTGTTATCAATAACAAAAAAAAAAATTTTACATCTAGGGAATTTTGGTTGGTGCAATTTTCCTGTCGTGACTTTAGACGGCTATGAAACAAATTTAATTTGAGAGTGTCACTTTTTTTTTAATATTTTCGTTTATATACGTGCTGATGCAATTTAATAAAATGAATTCTGAAGAAAATTTATCACAAACACTTCCTCAAATGAAAAAGTTGCCTAAAATGCTACAGAAAATTTGTTCAAATCCTAGTATGAAATATAACCTTATTAGAATATGACCAATTGTCATTTCACGTTTTAATGTTACCAACTCGAATACATTATATTTTTCTATTTTATTCACTCACGCTTATTGCTTATTCTAACACTTGTTTTGACGTCACTACGGTGCTAGAATAGACTTATTATGAACGCAAAATAGAAAAATTGTTTTAAAGGCGGAATTGTCAATCCAAATACACCATTATCACCAAGACAATAAATAGCATGCTTTGGAAAACAAATGAATGTGATATTAGCGCATTTTCATTGACAGTAACGTTAAAGTTTTGACATTATCTTGATGTTTACGATGAAAGGTAAATATTTCCTCCTTGATGTTTACCTTATTGTGTAATACTTATCACCTTTAGTATTAATTATGTTTTCTAACGAAGAAAAGTTTGACATGGTGGCATGTTTCATTTTATCCCACCAAAATTGTTCAGTTGCGGAATAGATGTATTTGCAGAGATACCCCGAAAGGAGGCAGCCAAATAAAAGTGGGTAATCTGTAAGCATATGGTGCTTTTAAAAATCCTGTAGCTTCTCGGCAAAAGAGCAGTGATGAGAGAAGAATAAATAATGTTTTGTTAGCTGTCACTGAAGATCCCAGCACATCAGTCCGTCGGATTGAACAAAATATTGGTATACCAAAACATATTTTATACAAAAAAATTACATCCGTACAAGTACAGGATTTGTCAAGGATTTAGACCAGGTGATTTAGAACAACGTCGCTCATGTTGTGAGTGGTACACAATAAAATACCAGGAGAATATGAATTTTTCTTATCGAATAATGTGGTCCGATGAAAGTATGGTGACCAATAATGGCATTTTCAATAGGCGAAATGTTTATTATTGGAGCAATACGTAACTAA